>JAKSZT010034205.1:1083989-1096652 GCA_026826555.1 Tolypeutes matacus | reverse complement strand
AAAAACACTACAAAAGATAGGAATAGATGGAAACTTTCTGAAAATGATAAAGGGTATATATGAAAAACCCAAAGCTAACATCATTTTCAATGGTGAAATCCTAAAAGCCTTCCCTCTGAGATCGGGAACAAGACAAGGATGCCCACTATCACCACTCCTATTTAACATTGTCTTAGAAGTACTTGCACGAGCACTGAGACAAGAAAAGGACATAAAAGGCATCCAGATTGGAAAAGAAGAAGTAAAAATTTCATTATTTGCAGATGACATGATCCTATACATAGAAAGCCCTGAGAAATCGACAACAAGGCTTCTAGTACTTATAAAGGAGTTCAGTAATGTTGCAGGCTACAAGATCAATGCTCAAAAATCAGTAGCATTTCTATACACCAATAACCAGCAAACTGAGGAGGAAATCAGGAAAAAAATACCATTTACAATAGTAAACAAAAGAATCAAATACCTAGGAATAAATTTAACTAAAGATGTAAAGGACTTATATACAGAAAACTACACAACATTGTTAAAGGAAATCAAAGAAGACTTAAATAAATGGAAAAATATTCCCTGTTCATGGATGGGAAGATTAAACATCATCAAGATGTCTATCCTACCAAAACTAATCTACAGATTTAATGCAATCCCAATAAAAGTCAACACTATATTTTTTAAGGAACTGGAAAAACTAACCACAAAATATATTTGGAGAGGTAAGAGGCCCCGAATTGCCAAAGATATATTGAAAAAGAAAAATGAAGTTGGAGGTATCACATTACCTGACTTTAAAACATACTACAAAGCTACAGTGATCAAAACTGCATGGTATTGGCACAAGGATAGACCTAATGACCAATGGAACCGGATTGAGAGTTCTGATATAGATCCTCGCATATACAGTCATCTGATATTTGACAAGGGAATTGCAAATTAAAACAACAATGAAATGCCACTACATGCCTAACAGAATGGCTAAAATCCCAATACCAGCAACACCAAATGCTGACAAGGATGTGGGAGCAACAGGAACTCTCATTCATTGCTGGTGTGAATGGAATATGGTACAGCCATTTTGGAATACAGTCTGGCAGTTTTTTACAAGACTAAAGATAATTTACCATGTAATCCATCAATCACACTCCTAGGCATTTGCTCAAAGATACTAAAATCATAAATCCAAAAGAATCCTGCAGAAAAATGTTTATAGAAACTTTATTCATAATTGACAACAATTGGAAGAAACTAAGATGACCTTCAATAGGTGAATAATAAACAAACCATGGCATATATCCACAATAGAATATTAATTATCAATTAAAAGAAATGAGCTATAAAGACATACAAAAAATGGGAGAAACTTAAATGCCTATTGCCAAAAGAAACAAGCCAGTATGAAAAAACTTAGTTATAGAACATTAAAATGATCAGTGTTGCTGTGTTTTCAGGGTGGGAAGTAGAGGTGGGATGATTAGGTGAAGCACAAGGCATTTTTAGGGCAGTGAAATTATTCTGCATGATACTATCAAGGTAAACATATGATATTATGCATTTATTAAAACCCATAGAACTGTATGACATGAAGAGTGAAGAGTAATATAAATTATAGATTTCAGTTACTAATAATGTACCAATATTGGTTCATTAATGGTAACAACTGCACCATATATTGCAAGAGGTAAATAATAAGGTAAGTTATGTGTATGTCTGGGTATGTGGAAACTCTCCATATTTTCTGAGCAATTGTTTTGTAATCCTAAAACTGCTCTATAATAAAGTTTATTATTAAAAAGTAAGATAAAACTAAACACCTATTGGAGTGGCCAAAATTTTTAAAAAGTCATAAACAGAAACAATAGCATGACAATACAAAATGTAGTGCAACCAGAATTTTTAATCATTGCTGGTGTGAATCTCAGATGATAGAGTCCCTTTAGATTACAGTTTGGCAATTTACTTTAAAGTTACACAAACACTTACCATAAGACCCAAATGTCACATTCTACATATTTCTAAGTGAAATATATACATTTTTTCATGAAAAATCTTTATGAACAATAATATATGCACTGCATTCATTACCACCCAAACTGGGAGCAAACAGATACTCTCTTGACTGGGGAATGGATAAATAAATTGTAAAATATGCATAAGAATCTGACTTATACTGTGTCTTCAAAAGTCTGACTCAATTTCTCAATTCAAATAAACTTTTAAATATATATTATCATCTCACTTCTAATTTTGGCCAAATAAATTGTATAGGTCCTCCTGCTTGCCATGACTTTCTATTTTATAAGAAAAAATAAATCAGTAAATTTTTAGACTGTCTCTTTGCTTGACTATCATGGGACTATCCTTCAATAGAAATGGAATATGTACAAAGCTAAGAAATGGAAGAAACAGGATCATTAAATTAAAAGAACATCAATACTAATATCATCAAATGAGCCAAGATACTCCAAATATAGTGATATACTTTGACTTGAAAATAATACATATGAAACCATACAATTGGAAAAATCTTATCCATGAGTATAAGGCAACTTGATGGAAGAATTAAAAACTATAGAATGCCTCATGCACAATATTCCAAGTTATCCCATTGTTTTGGTCCACAGGTTTTTACTCATGGGGGTTATCACAACATATAGGTTGGTGAAAGTATTTCTTTATTTTGTAAACTGTGAAAGGGAGATTGGGAAGGAGAACCAGAATGTCTCCTCAACTTCAGGTGCATTCTCTGGCAGATCTGCTTTAGGAACACGTTATTTAATAGTTGAGAATATGATAACTACTCTACTTGAAACTACTTGTTGTTCAGTACACCTTGAAAAGACTTTGAGTACATACAGGGATACACAAAGTTTGAACACTATGGCCTAGACTGACATTATAAAGAAAACATCTAGAACATATTCTTGAGTTGGACCCATTTAATGGCAGACAACACTGGAGATTCATTAGGAAAAATGCAGGTCCAGCACTGTCTCCAGGTCTTTTCTCTCCAGCATGATTCATATAGCAACATAATGTTATGACTTTGACTTTCGCCAAGTTTTATCTGTCTGTGCCTCAGTCAACTCTTTTGATAGGAGGGGATAAAACAGAACTTATCTCTTGTTCAGTTATTATGATAATTAAATTAGTTAAAACTTGTATAATATTTTGGATCTATTGGTGAGCTTTTAAGAAGATAAAATAAGTGAAAAGTGCTCAATAAATATAATATAGTTTTTTGACTAGGAGAAAGTTTACCTTTCTGGTGTGGCTTTAGACAGTATGGCACGCAGAAAGATAGGAAATTTTGTAATACTATGAGAAAGGGAAAATTCATAAGAAATATTCACGTAATTTCAGCATCATAATATGAGATAGTGTTCACATATACAAAAATGACATGTAGAGTTCCATAAGGAACCAAGAAATTTGGAAGGAGACCTATAGTTTCAAATAATTGTTTCACAAATTAGGGTGTTTTTTAAATTCCTCATGATATGCCTGAGAGGTTATTATCTTTTATTATACTATTTATAGAGTTACTTTTATTTTTATTTTGAACTTTTTAACTTTTGGCTTTCCATAGATATTAATAACTGGTTTTGGTGCTTAAAGGATTCATTTCCCAAGAGCTTAAATTTCAATATAAAGTATTAGCTCTATCCTCTACACATCCCGACATCTTCAGGACCATGGAGGAAATGTCTGACCATCAAACTTGTTAGCCTTAACTGGACTCAGGTTACTTGAAAATGGAAATGAATATATATTCTGAGCAAAAAAAATATTTTTGAAAAGTATACCTAATTCAGATCTCCTCTAATTAGAGTTTTTTTTTTTTTTTTTTTTAACAGAACCCATATTCCTGGACAATTATGGTTTGGTATATTTCTGTCATTTAGCAATAAGAGATAGTGGATGCGAAATTGAACAATTTTTCTCTGTAATGCCAAATCTATTAGTGCATCTTTTTTACTCTCTCTCCTTTCTTTCTTCTTCCACACCAATATTCATCATGGAATCTAGTAAAGATGACCATGGAGATGCTCCTTAAATGTTCCTCTAATTCTGATGGTTGAATTAGTGTGCTTATTAGCCGCTTACGGGAAGTCATGCACGTATGAACTATCTCTGCTCAGCAAAGGAAAAGTATTCTTTTGCCATTTCTATTGGATTTAACATAGTCTAATTCCCTCATATCAGCCTAGAAAATTGGGAAGAAAATTTCTGAGTTTATTTTCTTTTTAGCTTGGGGCAGGAAAATATTTTTTTTTCAGATTGAGAATATGATGACTACAAGATGACAATTTATTCATCTTTTTAAATTTAGTCCAAGTTAAGGGGAAATTTCAGGCTGGTTGTGTTTCTAGTCCAGATTCTCTTCACTTGCTTTCCATTTCACATCTGTCTATGAAGTCAGGTATGTACCCTTTCTGCGTCTAAGAGGGGAACAGAGAGAAAATTCCTCAATTTCTGTATACTTTTTCTTTAAAAGTCTGATAGCAACCCTCACTTGCACAGAATATACAACATCCCACATCCTATTCTTTAATATAACTTAGGAAAATTTTCACAATTTCATATTATGTGGGTAAAATATTTATCAGTATGGGTTGTAGCCAAATAAAAATGACAGCATATAATATATATTTCTCTATTCAGACATATACAAATGCATCTGCATCAACATCTCCATCTCCATCTATATATCATGTCTGCTGTTAGGTATTGTGATTTTAATTAGTTGTCTTCAAAGCAATTTTAATTAGCATAATTTTCTATCAAAGAGGTGGTAAACCACAGTTTAACAATTTCTCTCTTTCCTTTAAGCTTTTCTTTCTGTGGATTTCATAAATGATACTGCAATGTCACATTGAACATGTTTTTATCATAATTTTGTCAATATATTTAAACCATTCTTATATTAGATTATCATAATCTCTCCTCAAAAAAAATATCATTTAGCTTTTACTGCTTTGGGAGTCAAGGCTTTGAATATACCTTGCCTAACTGCTTCTCAGTTAAGTTTATACCAGAACTTCCATATTTCTGAATCATTGTTGACCTTGACCCGATATATTAATAAAATCACTTTGTTTATTGATAAGTAAAAATGATGGCCTTTTATTATATATTTGCTATCATTTTTTTCTCATTTTGATTCCTACTAATGCACAGGCTCTTCATCTTCATGAATTTCAAAAAAGATCTCACACTCCCCAATAATAAAATTGTAGAAAACTATTTCTGGTCTAAATTTATGTTACTGATGGACCAAACTAAGAAAATGCTGTATTATAAAGTATCACAAAAGACCTATGCTGATTTGGTCAGATATTATTAAGGTTTTCAAGAACAGGAGTTATTTTCCATGTGGCCATACATCATAACATTGAATCTGTGTAAAAATGCACCAATCAATCTAACTTAATAGAACATATAAATCTATTGGGGTACATAAGTGTTGGGTATCATTTAAGTTTTCTCCCAACTTAAATTATATTTTCCTAGTGTCCTCTGATGAGGATTTTGACATTTTATATTTGTTTTCTTTTCTTACACATCTTAAAATATTGTGATATCAATGTTCTATATCTCTGAATAAATTTTTTAAAAACTGCTATTTCCACTTCTTAGGACACAGACAAAAATCTTATTTTTTTTTACCAAACATGCAATGTAATGACAAATGGAGAAGGGAAACTGCAGCACTGTGTCAGAGTTCATTCTTGGGGGATGGTCAGACCTCTCTGAGTTGAGCATTTTCCTCTTCCTTGTCTTCCTTCTCATCTATGGCGTCACAGTGATGGGCAACCTGGGCATGACTGCAGTAATCCAGGCCAGCTCTCAGCTGCACATCCCCATGTGCTTTTACCTGAGCCACTTGTCCTTTGTGGATTTCTGCTATTCCACCATTATTGTGCCTAATATGCTGGCCAATATCTTAAGCAAGGACAAAATCATATCCTGTCTGGATTGCATGGTACAATTCTGTTTATTTGGTACTTGCACAATCACAGAGGTCATCCTGCTGGCTGTGATGGCTTATGACCGCTATGTGGCTGGTTGTTACCCACTGCTGTACATGGTGATCATGTCCCAGAAGCTCTGTATGGTACTGGTGTCTGCCTGCTTCATCTGTGGAGCAGGGTGTTCTCTGGTATATATGAGTTTAGCTCTTGACATTCCATCTTATACCAAATGTGATTAACCACTTCTTCTGCGACTTACCCCCTATCTTTTCTCTTGCCTGCTCTCATGTCTCTATGAATAAGCTGGTGGTGTACATTGTGGCCACATTCAATGAGATCATCAGCATCACAATCATCCTCACCTCCTATTTGTTTATTCTCATCACCATCCTGAGGATGCACTCTGCAGAAGGAAGGCGCAAAGCCTTTTCCACCTGTGATTCACATCTTACAGCCATCATTGTGTTCCATGGAACAATTCATTTCATTTATTGCAGGTCCAGTTCTGATTACAGTCTGGAAATGGATAAAGTGGCCACAGTGTTCTATACTGTAGTGATTCCCATGCTAAACCCCCTGATCCACAGCCTGAGGAACAAGGACGTGAAAGCAGCTCTCAGGAAAATGGTGAGATTGAAATTACTCTTTGAAAGGTCAATTCCTTAGCTGGACTCAGGATATAAAATTGGGTGGATGTGGATGAAATGGTAAAGTGGGATGGCTTTTAAGAGCTTGGTTTTATGCACCCTTCTTTATTGTCTACTTGCCTTGAGAATTATTTTAAAATACCCAATATTGGAAAGCGCATAATTCAAATGCACCTGCTAACTTTACTGGTCTTCTCCAATCCCCAAATATTTTGAGTGGGGTGTGTGGGATGTTTTTTACATCTTAACTTTTGTGGTCTAGACAAAACTAATTGTAACAAAGTGCTACTCAGGAGACAGGTCTTTACAACAATCTTATGTGTCCCTTCTTATTGAATTGAATTCATATTTCTTCCAGGAAATAAATATGCACTTTTTTCATATTGCTTTAATTTTCTTGAAAATTATGGACTCCATTTCCTATTGTTTTATGTGTATTTGTGTGTATTATTTTTTAGACATATTTTGGTTGTTATCCTCTTATTTTCCACTGCAAGATTTATAATAATAAATTTTAGAAATTTCTCTTATCTAAAATAGAGATAATATTCTAAGTATCATAAAGTTATCATGAATATTTAATGAATATTTTATGTCAAATTATTAATGTAATGTATAGAATACTTCAGTTGATTAAATAATTATCTGACATTGTTACTATTGCTTTTCTTTTGGCTCTGTAATGCATTTTAATTCTTTATTACCTGAACAAATCATATATTTGGAGTATCCAGAATCTACATTGCTCTTGTCATTAAGGCTTCATGGACACACAGTATCTCTTTAGTGTGGATAACTGTCTGCCTCTTTATCCATCTGAGAGATATGGGTGTAATGAGTATAAAGGCTCAGTATTAGGCTGTTAGTAAAAAGGCAGTCTGTGTTAGATTCAGTGTCACAAGAAGCTTTAAAATATCAGGTTTGGGAAGCAGATGTGGCTCAAGTGATTGGACTCCAGTCTACCATATGGGAGGTCCAGGGCTCGATTCCCAGGGCTTCCTGGTGAAAAGCAAGCTGGCCCACACAGCAAGCTGGCCTGAGCAGCGAGCTGGTCCGTGCAGCAGTGCTGGCCCAAATGGACTGCTGGCCAGTGTGGAGAGCTGGAGAAGCAAGACGACACAAAAGAAAGAGACACAGAAGAGAGACAATGAGAGATGCAGCAGATCAGGGAGATGAGGTGGTGCAAGACATTGAGCAGCCTTTCTCCACATTGGAACTCCCTGGGATCGGGTCCTGATGTCAACTAAAAGAAGACAAGCAGACACAGAAGAACACAAAGGGAACAGGCAGTGGGTGCAAAAAATAAATGATAGGAGAGGGGAGAAATAAATAAGTAAATAAATCTTTAAAAAATAATAATAATATGTCAGGTTTCTCCTCTGTCCCAATGTCACTTCACAGGTAAGGCCTCCATTTTTCTGAGAATAATCAACCTACACAGAATACTCTTCAAAGAAAAAATATATCTGTTCCTTCTTGCATTTCCTTAATCAATTTTATCATATATATCATATATCAATCACAATCAATCACCCCATTACTAACAAACTATAACAAAAAGTTTATACACAAACTTACTATAAGGGACAATATGCATTCCCAACTTCCTTGTGAATAGAATCTCAGTTTCCCAAGAAGAACCCACACTTCACCCATTCTCAGTAAGGCTCTGTCTCTGCACAGACTCTGGGCTTTGGCAAGTGTCAACTGCTGTCACCAAGAAGCACAGTGATTGGTTTCTGGGTCACTCTTGATTGAGCTAGTGAGCCAGCTGTGGATTTTGCTTAAGTATTGGTAAAGAAGAGCTTCTTTCTGCCTATGCTAATTGTCTGGGCAGATTTAAGCAACATTGGTTTTGGTTCTCTTTACCAAGAAAAGGAGAGAGTCTGCTAGAGAATCAAGTCATCAAAGTAACAATACTGAGAGCTGTAGAAAGATATGCAGTTCAGGACAATTTTTTGTACAAGTGGATTCTTTGTCCAGATTTTAAAGTAATATCAATGATAAATTCCTATCTTATTTTGTTCAAGCCATTTAAAAAAGGAGTTTGGCATCTGAATTTTCTCTTAGGACTTCTATCTTTTCAGTACCTATTACATTTAGCTAGATTCCAAAGTAAATGTTTCTTACTGTTTCATAAAATAGTTGAATCCTTCTTTGCTTCTTTTAATTTTTAGGAATGCTTTCATGATTTTAAAAAATGTGAGGTCTACATTTTTAAACTTCTTAAAACTTGTAAATCTCTAATTTATTTTCAGAATAAAATGTCTTTGCTTTTCTGGAAAAAAAAATTGGGCACCAAAAGATGACAGATACACTTAATAATCATCTTTATCAGAGAATAAGGTTCCTCCCCATGAACAGGAATGCAAGTCCCTTTTATTCTAAAACAAATATATCTTTGCAGTCATATATGTATACATTAGGCAATATATTATCTCTAAGTTTTATCTTCACATATCCAAGCCTGACCCGAAGTTTGCTATCTCCATGTAATTACTTTTTTCTGTCTCTTCTCCTATTCACTATTTTGTGCTTGACAAAATTATTAATACCCAATTTATATCATTCAACATTTCTATTTTGTACTTAGGACAGTGTTGGCCTCAATTTGTAAGACATAAATATTTTGGTTTAATGAAGACTTCCTGACTTGGGTTGACCTTGGATTAGCAGAAATCAATTTGAACAGATAAAAATATATCATATAATACATGAGCATAATTAGCTTCCTTTGTTTTCATTTGACCTGTTGAGTGCCAGGATCTTTTTATCTCTTGGTGGTTAGCTAGGTAAATTTTTGTTTTCTCTCAGCTTATTTCACCATCCCTTCATATAGAATATTCCAATACTTTTATGATCAATTACTTTGAGCTGGTTAAATCTAATTAGATAACAAATATTATAACCCAATTTTCTCTGAAATCCAAGATATACTTCTTTGGGGAATTCTCAAGATGTAGAAAAATATATTTCATTATTTTGTTTGCTGTTTAATCAACTCCTAAATAGAACTGTTTAATTGCTTACCCATCTTTTCCCTTGGGAATTTGGATATCAGAGTTTAGGGACCTGAAATCTTGTGTGGCATCATGAAGATGATCTTAACAGTCTCAAAACAAAGATAAATAGGTCTTCATTTTCCTAAGAAACCACAACATTCCTATGGGAGGCAAAAATTTCTTCTATGAACAGAGAAGGTTTGCCCCAAATGGATTCTGATATGTTGCAAGGAACTTTTTTTTTCACATTTGTCTCTGTGTTTCAAACTTAAGTTTACCACAAGAGAATGAACTGAGGATATGGACAGAGTATAAGAAGGTGAATGAAATAGAGGTATTAACCTAATATGTAATCTCACAGAACCATAGACTATTAGAGCTGGATTTGGGTTTTAAAGGCTCATTTACTTATATTCACTTAGTTTATACAGAGAAAACTGCTGTTTTGGAAGGATACAAGCCTGGAATAAAATAGGTCATAAATCCTCAGGGTAATTATAATAAAAACAACAAAAACAAACACATTTAACAAATGTTTTCACTGGGGAACTGTCAGCATTAATGGACTCTGTTTAGGAATCCAAATCTAAACATAATTCTCAATAGCTCTTATTAAAAGTTAAACTGATTTATATAGCAATCAAGGCTGACACATTTTTTTATATCATATTATTTATTCTATGTTCTGGTAATACACTGATACCAACAACTGACACACAAGTAACAGGACTGGGGTAGGGTGGGGGCCTGGCCTTAAGGGAAACAGCCAAAAATGAAAACTTGCTGCAGGAATATATTATCTTGCTGAACACCTTTAGAAACCTCTTTTGGAAGCTGACAATTGCCTAGAACATTAATTGGCACCTCTTTTTTTCCTTCTTAATCTTTGTTTCATTTCATTGTTCTGTTTGGCTTCTCATATTTCATTTCTGCATCCTTCAAATTTCTTTCAATCTCGATATTTATAACTTCCTTAAAATATCATTACAAGTAATACCCTATATAAATTGTCTAATTGATTTCTTCCCAACCTTCAATTCTGTGATAAGAAATAAGGGGGTTTAGTGGAAAACTGCCTTCAACAAAGAGATGGGTGTTCCCCCATATCTTTGTTGAAGACGCCAAACTTATTTAAATATTGGTCCTAAAGATGAGTCTCTCTCTTTACTGCCTACTTTTTCAAGGGTTGTTCTTCACGATTACCAAAATAGAGGATGGTACAAGAGAGAAGCACTTCTTTCCACCCTTTACTTTCTGGATAGTGGATGCAATTTTTTTTTTCTCTCTCACCTTCAGAGCAGTGACCATTGCTCCTCTCCTTGACCGGTTCAAATCTTTAAATCCTGTGTTTATAGACAGGAACACATGAGCTTCCAAGTTGATATTTGTTAAGGAGGAACTTATGTATTTGAAGAAAGCAGAAATTCAAAGTGTTGACTTTGAGCTCAATAATGTTATTTCTCTCCAATTAAACCTTTTTACAGAAAACAGATCATAATCTTGTTGTTACAAAAATAAATAAATGCTAATGTCTAGTGAAGCTCTAACTTAACCCAACCATTGACTAATAATAGCTAATATTTATTGAGTGCATGGTATGTTTCAAGCACTCTTCAAAATAATCCATATGTATTATTAGCCCATTTAATCCTCATTACAACCCTAGTGCTATAATAATATACACTTTACATATCATAAAATTAAGCAATATGGTTATTAATTATAAGTCCAGGCATTCTGCCTCCAGGATCTATGCTTTTAATCAACAAATCATAAATCTCTGTTAACTGTGGTGAAAGAAATAAACTTACCTGTTCTTTCACACATAGCCAAAATGAAAATTTAACGTAGTTTATAACTAATATCTCTGTATCAAAAGTAGCACATTAAGCTGCCAAGAAATAATGACACTTACTTAATATTCTCTTTATATTCTGTTATATCTGTCTCAGATCCATATTCTGGAAAGACAAGGTTTAGTGGAGATATTTATTACCCCAATATTATAGAATTCCTAGTTTCTCACCCTCGCAATTTTATAACAGAGCTATGCAACCAAATTCAATCACCAGTCTACATTTAACTAGAACTAGCTTAATTTAGTTAGCCAGAAAAGAAAACAAAGGTAGAAATGTAAACTTGGAATAATATTTCAGAATTCATAATCATTATTGGATTATATTTCATTCTCTGTTCCAGATAATAACTCCTGAAATATACTGTTTATTTGCTCTAAATTTATATGCAAATTTTTGAATGTTACTGATTCTGGTTTTATTACAGATAATTGGTTTTAAAAATGGTAACTGAGGAAATGTATGTGATATATAGACTGCATTAAACATATGGAAAATATGTTACAGAAAGTAGAAGAACTTGAACAAGTAAAAGCTCTACGATAGACATATTGCATAATTAGCAATTTTAATAAGGACATTTAGATTTATTAAGAACCTGTGACAAATTGGGGTGATTAAGCTAATGTGAGATAAGGTTTGGGATGGTATAGATAGATGTAAAAGAGGAAATAAATATAAATGTATATCAAATTTGAAGGTGTTTAAATTCTAAGCTTGAAGGAGACAGAGAATCACTGAAGGAGATAATTAAGAAGGTAACATAATAATAAATTTATTTTATACAGGGCTTACTTAGACAGCCGTACATGGATAGATTTTGTTGGATGTCTAGAGATAGGGTGGAGAGAGACTAGAGAGAATGAGGCCAATGAAGAGGTTCAAATGAGGGTAAAGGACTAGTGTTAAATAATGGAGTCATGATATAGAGGAAAATTTGCATATTTGCCATATTTGCAAGAATGATTCAATGGTTTCTTGGCTAGGTTTTAGTTAGGAGAGCTTCTTTTTTGTACCAGTAGTGTGGGTGGTAGAGATATATTTCAAGATAGGTATTACAGAATAGAATAAATTATAGGAAGTGAAGTCTTTCTACATGTATAAATCTTATTTTAGATATGCTTAAATTACTAGAAATTTACATGCATCCAAATGGATATTGCCATTTAAATATGCCCTGACATAGGGAATA
>JAKSZT010034205.1:1053134-1083589 GCA_026826555.1 Tolypeutes matacus | reverse complement strand
TTCCAGCACTGTGGTTACAGTCCCTGGATAGGGAGTTCATTGTTAAGGGCTTTATATAATCTTGGAAACTTTTTGGAAATATGTGTTTCTGTAATAATAATTAGCATCTTTTGAGTCTTTAAATAATGTCTGACACCATAATTAAATAGATTTTTTTAAATCTCTCTTAAACAGATGAGGGAACTGAGTTCTAATAAGGTAAATTTTCTTGACTAAGGTCACATTACTAACAGGTAAATGGTAGCATACAGATTTTAACTCAGGTCATTCTCATTTAGAAGTCCAAGTTCTTTTCATAAACTCTCTTCTATCTTTATCAATTTTTACAACCAAAACAACAAAAACAAACAAATAAAAAATTTCCTGACTTCCTGCCCATGTAAAGGTTATTAAATCAGTATCTTTAAAAGGTATAAAAAATGTGAAGATATCTTTTTTCTACACATATGTGTGAAAGATAGGCAAGGTATCAATTTCAGATACCATGAGCAAGTTTAGTCTTTATGATCATGAATATATTTCATAATTACTTGTAATAGAGTAAATTGAGTTGGGAAGGGATTTAAACAGGGATGGTGATGTCCTTTAAAAATAGAAATTACTCTATTAAAACTTAAGGCAAATATTTTTATTTAATTTGTCTATTAAAACTTGAGACAAAGATTATAGAAGAAAACAAATCTTTAAAAGATAATATTTTTGTTTTAAAACCCAATTCAATCAGTAATAAAAGACAAGTAAACTGTCCATTATTACATGTTTTTAATGAATTATTTGATCACTATGATGTTTTATGAACATAAAACTCAGCTCCTTTTATAAACTAAAGAATATATAAAATTAGGAAAGAGAACCTGAATGAAAAACCTCATGTAACTTCTTAGTCTCCTATCCCAGGATGAGTGAAGAATGCCTCCATGTTCCTTTCATAATAGCAATCAAAAATAAAATGAATGCCCTTGGGCACCTTAAAATGTGTTATGTTTTTTGTTATGGATTAATTGGAAATTGATTATAGTAAGAACAACATATGCAATTAACTTACCATTGATACATTATAGCATTATCCTCAAGTGTTTCATAAATACATAATTAAGTAAAAAAAAGCTGATCCTTGATGTAATTTATTAACAAAACACAAGAATGACCTTATTTTGAATAGTCAATTTTAATGAATTTATAATTATATCCATTATACAGGCACACATATCTATACACATACACACGAATACACAAACAAAATGCGCACTTATAGTTAAGATCCATATATGAGCATGACCAAATTATTATTAAAAAACAAGTGTCTGATTTTTTTATTCCTAATGCAATACATATTTATTGTAGTTTTTCAGATATACAGATGTGCAAAAGAAATAAAATTAAGATTACTTAATATCCAACCCCTAAGAGATGACCACTATTAAAATTTTGCTTAGAATAGAGTTCTGGTTTATTTCAACAGAGATACAAAAAGAAACAATTTAATTCATTATGTACTGAATATTAATATAAATAGTATTTTGTTCTTTGTTTTATTTTCCACTGAACATATTTTCATATAAACTCATCCTTTAAAACTTAAACTGTGCCAGTTAGGCACTTTAGTTGTTTTTATTTAATGAATATAATGCTGCAAACACATCAAGTGAGATGGATTTCCCTTTTGCATTTGGAAAAGGTCCAAGTACTTCACTCCCAAATTCCTTTCTTGTGGTTGCTTACAATTGTCAATTTCAGCACATCATCACATCTGATCTCCAGAGTGAGAGCAAGAAAGGAAATCCACTTACTGATGCTTGAGTGTGAGACACAATATTAATTAACTGATCTTGGGGGTTCCAGCTGATATTGGGGGAGGTTGATGGGGAAAAGGAGGCCCTAGAAAGTTTTTACGTCAAATGACCTCTTCCTCCAATTTCTTATTTCTGTCTAAGCCAAAAGACAAGTGATACAGACAAGTGGTACAAGTGGTACATTACTTGAACAAAATGATTAGTCAAACTAGAACTGTTTTTGTCAAGGCAATTTTGTAGGTAGATAGTTTTTCTCAAAAGATAAAATTTTGATAGTGCACAAGTGATGGTAACAGTAATGCTTGCAAATAATTTCCAGTGCTCTAACTTGGGGTTAATTCATCTTGACCCAGGAAATGGGGATGAAGCCCCTCAACATGGCTTTAAATTAGGGAAGCACACTGAAGTCCTCAGTACTTTGAGAGTCCTCCCTGCTCCCCTGCCACCAGATCTCCCTGCTTCCCTAAGGACAAAAGTAACAATAGGTGAAATGGGATTATTTCCTTTATAAGACTTAAACAGTAAATCCATATAATGGCCAGTTAACAAAACTAGCATAATTCAGTTTCTGCTTCAATCTTTGAAGAAAAAACAAAACAAAACAAACAAAAAAAAAAACCTGACTACCTTAAAAGTTACAGCTTCTCCAGATGTGATAATCAAATATTTAAAAAAAATAAAAATCAGTAATCTAGTGATACATCAGTCATCATATCTCACAATTATAGCTACAGAAAGTCATCCTGCTTCCTCCCTTTTTGGACGAGTGTAACAATTCTTCTGATGTGGCTGATTTTCCAAAATGTAGATCCATGCACACTCCTTGAACCTTTCTTCCCATACCACAAACACTGTTAACAGTGGAAACAGTTTCTGGCAGAGGAATTGTGTTAGCTTTACTCCAGATGTTACAACCACATGTATTCCTTCTGATAGATAAGCTACAGCAGGTCAATTTGTACCTGATCTATAATTCATTTTATACCAAACTGTGACCAATGCACTAGATAAAGCATTCCTTTAAACATCTTAGTACAGAAGACTTAAGGACAACAATCACCTGTGCAAAGGCTCCTTTTTGCATTGAATTTGCAGGAGGTCACTCATCCATTTAGTTATATATATATATATATATATATATATATTTGTAAATATTGAAGAACACAATCTAATAGAATTTACATTAATCATCTGGTCTTATGTTTTTTGATTCCTGAGTCCCATTACATTCTGAAGAACAATTGAAAATCCTTAATAACATAATTTTGTGGCTTATAAACAAGGAAAAGTATAATTAAGAATTAAAATTGGTACAAGTTTAAATACTTATGCAATTATTAAAAATAATAATTCCTTATATTTTAATGTAAGATCTTAATTTTTCACAGTGATTCAATCTGCTGTCAGGAGTCCTTTCCTAACATTTTTTAAAAACAATTTGTTATTTCCCAAAACCATTATAAAATAATGAGAAGAGAGAAATGGTTTAATCATTTTGAAAATTTGTTTTATCCTGGCTAACTGGGAGATATCTGAATTCTCCGATCTTCATTTTCATTCATTCCAATGCAATATATTAGTTTGCTTGAAGGGTATGAAGAAAATATGGCCTTACATAGATATATGGATAGAAAAAAGGAGTATTTAATTAGTACTTTAAGGTAATCATATATGTTCTTTAATAATAATACTCGAATTCAAATATCCGTAAGTGGCTATTTCCTAAAGAATAATTCCAATTTGGAAGCTGAAATCATATTAATAAACTTTTCATATTCTACTATATTTAAATCCATTATCTATTCATTAATTTCAGTGGGTTTACCTATGCATGATTTTTTTAACATCAAGTGGTATTCATCTAAAAAATATTTGATCTTATAATATGAACTATTTCATTTTACAAGACCAAAATAAACCTTATTCATTAAAATAAACAATACTCTCAGACAGGTCTTTAAGTATTGGTGTCCTCTCACACTCATGTTTAGGACATAAGATTTTCTAAAATAGGTTTTCTTTGAGTTTTTTTTTTTTTTTTTTTAGTGTTATTTCTTTTTTAAGATTTTTAAAAAAGATACTTAGATTACATAAATGTTACCCAAAATATATAGGGATTCCCATATGCCCCACCTCCTACAACTCCCACAACCTCCCACATAAACATCCTTCATCAGTGTGGCATATTACCTGCAATAGATATACACATCCTGGGGCTTTGCCATTAAGCATGGGCCATAGTTCACATTGTAGACCACAATCTCCCACACACACACTTCTGCATGTTATATGATGATATGAAATGGCCTATATCTGTCCTTCCAATGTCACTCAGGATAATTATCAAATCCCAAAAAAATCCCCTGTATTACAACTGCTTTCCCTCTCCCTGCTGCCAGAGGCAACAGCAGCCTCTGGCTCCCTATTAATGTTGTAATTTCTTCCATTGCTTGAATCACAATATGTCTATAACAGAATACTAGTAAGTCCTCTCTAGTCCATAGCTCTTCCCCCAATCTTGAGGAGTCTGGCATGGTGATATCCACTGCACCTCCAATTCAGAGGAGACTTACATCCATGGGGAAGATGGATGGGATTATCCTGTCTGCAACTGCAGACTCTCTCCATTCCCTGGGATGGACGTTGTCCATCATCATTTCCCCGCCAGGTGTCCTGGTTGAGTCCGTTGAGCTGTAGAGTAGGAGTTGCAGATCCACCGAGATTATGAGCTCAGCTGGCACATGGACAGCTCAAAGACTCCAGTGTCTGGAATTACACCTACAAACTCCAGCACCGCATATAGGTTTGAATAGAAGGCACAGATGGACCATGTGCAGGGAAGACATATTTGAGTCCAACTCTGTCACTCTCAGGAGCACAGATTCCAAATTAGGGCCCACTGATCTGGCACCAAATTCCAGAGCTATCCACCCTGATATAGGATGTGGGTGTCTCCAGAGCTCTCAGGAGCTCCTCTATTTGGGGTGATATCCACATTGGAAGCTAAGCAGTTCCTACTGAAATGTGCATAAACATTACATCTGGGATGACCTCCCGACTCACTTTGAAGTCTCTTAGCCATGTGAACCCATTTATCTTTACATTTTCCCCCTTTTACTCGAGGTCTTTTTATACTCGTATTGCCAGTTGGCATTTGGTAGTAATCCCTCATTGCCAGGGAGGCTCATCCCAGGAAGTCATGTCCCATGCTGGAAGGAAGGTAATGCATTCATATGCTGAGTTTGGCTTAGAGAGAGGCCACATTTGAGCAATGAGGAGGCACTCAGGAGGCAACCCTTAGGCACCCCATAACAATAGGCTAAGATTCAATGTCAAGAGCAAAGTCTCATAAGGCTACTCATCAATAACAAGAGCCCATCAGTGGATCATACTCCTTTGCCAGACACTGCTCCTGCACTAGGTGGACTGTTGCTGCTCCTTTGGAGAATGTGGCAGAGCTCTCCAGGATGGGAATTCAGTATTCTCTCATTTATTGAGTGATTCTCCAGCCACTGTGACTATGCCAGGTGAGCATTTGAAAAATTTTATATACCTTTTATGTATGTTCAAGTAAACTTCCTCCCTTGCAACCCCCATCCCTGACACACCCCCACCAACAATCCTCTCCCACCCCAATTGTAACCCTTCTGTGATCCAAAGCTTCTTTAAAGATGAAACCAATACTATAGCCAAATACAATTAATAGGAAAATGAAATAATAATGATAAGTTTAATGTAAGAGATAAAATACATGAAAACTTAAAAAAAAACAAAAAATTAAATAAAATTAAAGTTTTGGGATATTCAAAAAATGGGAAAAAAATTTTTTTTGACATTTTGCCTTTTATCACTGCAATGTCTGGTGTCCAGCCTGTACTGTGGCAACTTCCCCCCTCACTCCCCAGTGTCTCACAATTTTTCTTTTAATTTTCAAAGAAGTTTTAGGTCACAGCAAAGTCATACACAGAATATAAGAGACTCTCATATACCCAACGTCCTCCCCCTTTCCTCACCCCATATTAAAAACTTTTTGTATGTGGATGGTAGCATTGTTATAACTGATATGCAGATAGTGAGACAGAGCTGCTAAACATTGTCAATGGTTTACAGTATGGTTTACATTTTAGACCGTACACTTTTATAAATTTTGATGATATTTACCATGTCCTGTGTCCATCACTGTAACATATTGAAAAACATTTCCACTGACCACTAAATATCCCCTGTTTGATCTATTCTGTTTTCCCCTCCCCGTGCCCTGGGGCCATGATGACCCCCTAGCTAGACTCAATGGATTACAAGACTCATAGTTATATGCAACAAGAGGTCTTGACACACTGGTTTGTCCTTCCCTATTAGGAACAGCCCTTGTTCTTAAGAGATGACAACCTGCCTTTCTGAGTGAATCGGTCCTCCCAAAGATCAAGTCCATCTCCTTCCCGCTCATTGTATGGGTCTCCACCCACTGATACAACACATTATGACAGGATGAACACTCACACACTCCCTAGAAGCCTGATCCTGATGCATCCTGTCCCAAATGCCTCCCTAACCAACACCCTAAACCAGTGACACTTCCTTGTCATATTGCCATAAGAGCATTCCCACCTCTGTACTTTCAAGCTCATACCCACAAATCCCAAGTGTTCACCTGGTCCCTCTCCCATCTATCCCCCCACCCCCACCCCAATATCCTGGGTATTCTAACCCACCCCTCCCAATCTACTCACCTGTCAACTCTGCACCACCAAACCCAATAATATCCCTACCCATCTGTCCTATCCCTTCAATACACAACTATATTCTATCACTTTACTATAGATTACGTCCATAGGGATGGTGGCTCACAAATTTCTCTTCTCTTTCTGTTTCTTGTAAAGCAATCTTTCAGACAGTAGTTCTTGGAGACTGCTCAATTTCCTTAATTCATATCAATGAAGTTATGTACTGTTCATCCTTCAATTCCTGGCTTGCTTCACTCAACATAAGGTCTTCAAGATTCATCCATGTTATCCAGTGTGTTAGCACTTTATTCCTTCTTACAGCTGACTAATATTCCATTTTATGTATGTACCACATTTGGTTTACCAATTCATCCATTGATGGGCACCTGGATTGATTCCAACTTTTCAAAATAGTGAACAATGCAGCTGTGAACATTGGTGTGCATATGTCTGTTTGTGTCTTTGCTTTCAGCTCTTCTGGTTATATACCCAGCAGTGGAATTGCTGGGTCATATGGAAGATCTATAGTTAGTTTTTTGAGGAACTGCCATTCTGTCCTCCACAGTGACTGGACGATTCCACAATCCCACCAGCGGTAGATGAGGGTTCCCTTTCCTCCACATCCTCTCCAACACTTATAGCCTGCTGTTTTTTAATAACCACCATTTCACTGGGTGAAAGATGGTATCTCATTGTAGTTTTGATTTGCATTTCCCTAATAGCTAATGATGTAGAGCATTTTTTTCATGTGCTTTTTAGCTATTTGTATTTCTTCCTTGGAGAAGTTTCATTTCAGGTCACTTGCCCATTTTTTAAATGGGTTATATGTCTTTTTATTTTCAAGGTGTAGGATTTCTTTATATATGCAAGATATTAGGCTCTATCAGATATGTGGTTGCCAAATATTTTATCCCATTGGACAGGATGACTTTTTATTTTCTTGATAATGGCCTTTGAGATGCAAAAGTTTTTAATTTTGAGGAAATCCCATTTATCTATTTTTCCTTTTGCTACTCATGCTTTGGGTGTGATGTTCATGAAACCATTTCCTATTACAATGTCATATAGATTCTTCCCTACATTATCTTCCAAGGTCTTTATGGTCTTGGCTTATATGTTGACATCTTTGATTCATCTTAAGTTGATTTTTGTATAAGGTGTGAGATGGTGTTCCTCTCTTATTCTTTTGGATATGGATATCCAATTCTCCAAGCACCACTTGTTG
Source organism: Tolypeutes matacus (assembly GCA_026826555.1). Lineage (NCBI taxonomy): Eukaryota > Metazoa > Chordata > Mammalia > Cingulata > Chlamyphoridae > Tolypeutes > Tolypeutes matacus. The sequence goes on along the minus strand of JAKSZT010034205.1, from coordinate 1,075,847 downwards.
AAGAGGCCATTCTCTCCCAACTGAGTGGGCTTGGTGTTTTTGTCAAATATCATATGACTGTATATGCAAGAGTTTATATAAGAACTCTCAATTTGGTTCCATTGGTCAGTATGTCTATCCTTGTGCCAATACAATGCATTTTTGACCACTGTATCTTTGCAGTATGATTTAAAGTCAGGTAATGTGATACCTCCAACTTCATTTTTCTTTCTCAATATGTCTTTGGTGATCTGGGTCCTCTTACCCTTCCAAATAAATTTTGTAGTTAGCTTTTCCAATTACTTGAAAATTAGTGTTCATTTTTATTGTGATTGCATTAAATCTGTAGATTACTTAGGGTAGGATAGACATCTTGATGATGTTTAGTCTTCCTATCCATGTACAGGGAATATTTATTCCATTTATTTAAGTCTTCTTTGATTTCCTTTAACAGTGTTGTGTAGTTTTCTGTATATAAGTCTGTATTAGTCAGGGTTCTCTCAGGAAACAGAATAAGCAGGAGATATCTGTGAATAATATGGAACTCTAAAAGAGTCTCTCACGTGACCGTGGGGACTCACAAGTCCAGGTTCCTCAGGCAAGCTGCAAACCAGGGGCTCCGATGAAAGCCCAATGAAAGGTTGTTGATGAGTCTCTGGGAGAAGTTGCCTGTCCAAGAGGAGCTGGGAAATTCTCCCTGAATGTTGAAATCACTTCCACTTTTAAGTCATTCAACTGATTGGATAAAAGCACCACCCATTGATAATGTAATCTCCCTGATTGATGCAGATGTAATCAGCCATCCATGCAGTAAACTCACTGGTGATTGAAGTCCATAAATGCTTTTGTATTACAATTAGCCCAGTGCTTGCTGGAACAAACACCTGGACACAACTACTTGGCCGAGTTGACACAGTAGCCTAACCATCACAGTCCACCCCTTGTCAACTCAGCAATCATACACATTACTCTAAACCATACTTAGTCTCTAAGTAAAAACAATAACAGACAAGTTTACATATATATTTCCGCCTAACAATGTTCAACTCCCCTGCGTACAACCGGAAACACATTAATTCCCTACAGAACAGGGTGCAAGTCCTTGGATGATAGTCACTCTTAAACTCAACATCCTTAAATATTATGATGTGGGATTAATACAACTTTTCATGATAGGGAAAAAGACTGGGGAAGAAAACAAAGAAATTCATTTTGTGTACATATACAATCATACTCATAATGAAACATGGAAGAAGGGTTCATGACCATTACAGTCCTCGTTTCTGTAACTGGTCATGTGGTCGAAGTTCATATTTATCACTACCTTCTTCCACTACCCAATCCATGTTCCCGTTACCTTCAGCAAGCACTTCAGCTGGCCGTGGTTCTTTGCCTGGTGGGGTGACCCAAACTTTCATTCCCGAAGATTCTGGGCCATTGTTAGTCCTGCTTGAATTGGTTTGTTGCAATTTTCCATTGACTTTAATCACAGGGCATGGCAGGACTAGGAGACGCCCTAGAGGATCCCCTGCATTCCAGGCAAACTCTTCTTTACCCCCATTATGTAGATGTAGTCCTATTTCCCCTTGATAGTCAGGATCAATAACCCCAGCCAGTACAGTAATTCTCTTCTTTGCCTGTTGATTCACAGGTAAGAGGAGCCCAAAGTGGCCAGGTGGCAGTCTTAACTTCCAGTTCAATGGAATCACTGTTATGTTCCCAGGTTGCAGCACTCCTCCTCTTGGGACTAAAACCTGTAGACCAGCAGAGCTTAAGGTTTCAGGGACAGGAAGCAAAAATTTTCCTAGTGGGTCACTAGGGGTAATAGTGAGTGGTGCCACTCCCATTTCCACCCCTTGATTCCTGGAACCATGAATCCTGGCTATGGGAGAAACAGCACCATAGAGAGGATGCTGATTCAGAGCATACACAGCCTCCTGGAGAACATCGCCCCAACCCTGCAAGGTATTGCCACCTAGTTGGCGCCGTAAATGAGTTTTCAAAAGGCCATTCCACCATTCTATTAATCCAGCTGCTTCAGGGTGATGGGGAACATGGTAAGACCAGTGAATTCCATGGGCATGTGCCCATTCCCGCACATCATTTGCTGTGAAATGGGTTCCTTGATGAGAAGCAATGTTGTGTGGAATGCCATGGCTGTAGATAAGACATTCAGTAAGTCCACGGATGGTAGTTTTGGAAGAAGCATTGCGTGCTGGAAATGCAAACCCATACCCAGAGTATGTGTCTATTCCTGTTAAAACAAATCACTGCCCCTTCCATGATGGAAGTGGCCCAATGTAGTCCACCTGCCACCAGGTAGCAGGCTGGTCACCTTGAGGAATGGTGCCATATCTGGGGCTGAGTGTGGGTCTCTGCTACTGGCAGATTGGGCATTCAGCAGTGGCTGTAGCCAAGTCAGCCTTGGTGAGGGGAAGTCCATGTTGCTGAGCCCATGCATAAACTCCATCCCTACCTCCATGGCCACTTTGTTCATGAGCCCATTGCGCAATGACAGGAGTGGCTGGGGAAAGAGGCTGAGTATTAGCTACAGAGCGGGTCATCTTATCCACTTGATTATTAAACTCTTCCTCTGCCGAAGTCACCCTCTGGTGAGCATTCATGTGGGACACAAATATGTTCATGTTTTTTGCCCACTCAGAAAGATCTATCCACATAGCTCTTCCCCAGACCTCCTCATCACCAATTTTCCAATCATGTTCCTTCCAGGTCCCTGACCATCCAGCCAAACCATTGGCAACAGCCCATGAATCAGTGTACAAACGCACCTCTGGCCATTTCTTTCTCCAAGCAAAATGAACAACTAGATGCACTGCTCAAAGCTCTGCCCATTGGGAGGATTTGCCCTCACCGCTATCCTTCAAGGATGTCCCAGAAAAGGGCTGCTGTGCTGCAGCTGTCCACTTTCGGGTGGTACCTGCATATCGTGCAGAACCATCTGTAAACCAGGCCCGAGTTTTCTCATCCTCAGTCAACTGATTGTAAGGGAGTCCCCAAGAGGCCAAAGCTGTGGGCTGGGAAAGAGAAGGTAACACGGCAGGGGTGGTGACCATGGGCATTTGGGCCACTTCCTCATGTAACTTGCTTGTGCCTTCAGGACCTGCTCGAGCCCTATCTCGTATATACCACTTCCACTTTATTATGGAGTGCTGCTGTGCACACCCAACTTTATGGTTTGGTGGGTCAGACAATACCCAGCTCATGATAGGCAACTCAGGTCTCATGGTAACTTGATGGCCCATGGTTAAGCGTTCAGTCTCTACTAAGGCCCAGTAGCAAGCCAAAAGCTGCTTCTCAAAAGGGGAGTAGTTATCTGCAGAGGATGGCAAGGCTTTGCTCCAAAATCCTAAAGGTCTGCATTGTGATTTCCCTATAGGGGCATGCCAAAGGCTCCAGACAGCATCTCTTTTTGCCACTGAAACTTCCAGCACCATTGGATCTGCTGGATCATATGGTCCAAGTGGCAGTGCAGCTTGCACAGCAGCTTGGACCTGTCGCAGGGCTTCCTCTTGTTCCAGTCCCCAATCAAAACTAGCAGCTTTCCTGGTCACTCGGTAAATGGGCCACAGTAACACACCCAAATGAGGAATGTGTTGTCTCCAAAATCCAAAGAGGCCAACTAAGCGTTGTGCCTCCTTTTTGGTCGTAGGACGGGTCAGGTGCAACAGCTTATCCTTTACTTTAGAAGGGATATCTCGACAGGCCCCACACCACTGGACACCTAGAAATTTCACTGAGGTAGAAGGACCTTGTATTTTTGTTGGATTTATCTCCCATCCTCTCTCACGCAAATGCCTTACCAATAAATCTAGAGTCTTTGCTACTTCTTGCTCAGTAGGTCCTATCAACATGATATCATCAATATAATGGACCAGTGTGATGTCTCATGGGAGGGAGAGACGATCAAGGTCCCTGCGGACAATATTATGACATAGGGCTGGAGAGTTGATATACCCCTGAGGCAGGACAGTGAAAGTATACTGCTGGCCTTGCCAGCTGAAAGCAAACTGTTTCTGGTGGTCCTTACTAATGGCAATTGAGAAAAAAGCATTTGCCAGATCAACAGCTGCATACCAGGTACCAGGGGAAGTGTTGATTTGCTCAAGCAATGATACCACATCTGGGACAGCAGCTGCAATTGGCAGATGCAATTGGAGTCACCACTTGGTTAAGTTTACGATAATCTACTGTCATCCTCCAAGATCCATCTGTTTTCTGCACAGGCCAAATAGGAGAGTTGAATGGGGATGTGGTGGGAATCACCACCCCTGCATCCTTCAAATCCTTGATGGTGGCACTAATCTCTGCAATACCTCCAGGAATCCGGTATTGCCTTTGATTTACTATTATGCTAGGCAGGGGCAGTTCTAGAGGCTTCCACTTGGCCTTTCCAACCATAATAGCTCTCACTCCATGAGTCAGGGATCCAATGTGGGGATTCTGCCAGTTACTGAGTATGTCTATTCCTATTATGCATTCTGGAACTGGAGAAATAACCACAGAATGGGTCCGGGGACACACTGGACCCACTGTGAGATGGACCTGAGCTAAAACTCCATCAATCACCTGACCTCCATAAGCCCCTACTCTGACTGGTGGACCACAATGACGTTTTGGGTCTCCTGGAATTAATGTGACTTCTGAGACAGTGTCTAATAATCCCTGAAATGTCTGATCATTTCCTTTTCCCCAATGCACTGTTACTCTGGCAAAAGGCCTTAGGTCTCCCTAGGGAAAGGTGGGAGGAAGATTAAGTGTATAAATTTTTGGCAGTTTAACAGGATCCTTCCCCAAGGGGACCCGGCCTTCCCCTCATTCAAGGGGCTCTGGGTCTGTAAACTGTCTCAAGTCTGGGAACTGATTAAGGGGCCGTGATTCTCTGCGTCTGTAATTAGAGTTAGGATTTTGTTCACTTGACCTAGAACTCTTCTGCTTATACAGATCCAGAAGAAATCTAGTAGACTGCCCATCTATTTCACTTCTGGGTACCCCATGATCTATTAACCAAAGCCATAACTCCATGCGACTCAGACTATTCTGTGTGCTGTTTCGAATCTGTCTTTCATTGCGGTAGCCACACCTACCTTGGCTTTGGCGATTAACTGCCGATACTTGACTTTTACCGGGCCTTGATCCGATCATCCCCATAATATTTAAGGATTCCAATTCCATTACAGCCCCCCCCTACAGTAATATCTGGACTGCAGAGAAGAGCAACCACAGAGCTCTTCAGAGAAGATGGAGTTAGTCTTACAAATTTATTCCTCACAGTCCTGGTTAAAGGTGTGTCCTCTGGACATTCCTGGGGTGGGTGGGCAGGTCTTAAGTGGTAAATCCATTCTAGCATTCCAATCTCTCTAAGCCTTTGAATCCCCTCATCTACTGTATACCATGGCAAATCAGGCATCTCAACATCAGACATGCTAGGCCATCATTTGGTCCATGCTTCAGTCAGCCACCCAAACAAACTGTTGGAGCCCTTTCTAATCCCTCGAGCTACAGCGTTGAATCCAGAATTTCTGCTTAGTGGGCCCATATCAATAAATTCAGCCTGATCCAACTTTATATTCCTTCCACCATTATCCCATACCCTTAGTATCCATTCCCACACATATTCCCCTGATTTCTATCTATATAAGTTGGAAAACTCATGCAGTTCTTTCAGAGTATAACGTACTTCCTCATGGATCACACTTTGTATTTCACCTTTGGGGGTTTGTTGTGATTTTAATCTAGTAATGGGTCTCGAAGACAAGAGTGGTGGGGGGTGTGGGTAAGGAGAAGGATTAGAGATGTCTTGCAGGCTACTGACCTGAGGGCATTCCTTTGCATTTTCTTCTGGTGAGACAGGATTATTCTCTTCAGGCAGGGGTTGGAAGACAGATTCCTAAGGGCAGACTGGAAGTTGGACCATGCATGCTGGAGATTGGTTGGTACCTGCCTCGTGGCTGGGAGGAGGTACAGACTCTCTGGGGCAAGGTGGAGGCTGGGCAGTACATGCTGGAGTTAGGCTGGTACCTGCCTCAGGGCTGGGCAGAGGTCCAGACTCCCTGGGGCAGGCTGGAGGCTGGATGATACAAGGTTGAGAAGGTGTGGTCTCCACAGGGCAGGCCATCACAGGTTTATCTGGTAAAGTCTCAGCAGAATTTAGGATTCCAATGTCCCCAACAATATTATCATCATCCCATATGTCTCTGTCCCAATCCTCGGGGTTCCACTCCTTTCCAATCAATACCCTCACTTTAATTGCAGAAACCCTGTGAGGTTGAGATTTTAGTTGCCTCTGTAATTCTTCTACTCGTACAATGAGATACTGCGTTTGATTCTCAGATATCTCAAGTCTATGGCTACAGGAGACAAGATTTTCTTTCAAGGCACACGTTGAAACTTTCATATCATTCACACGGCATTTAATTTTCAAAATTGAAGACTTTAGCTCATCCCTTTCTTTTGTAACTATATCCAGAGTATCTAGGAGGAGCCAGCCATCATTATATTTTTTTACTCCACAAAATTCTGTTAAAGTGTTGAAAACACTCTCACCCAGATCCTTGCTTCTTATAAGCGTGGAAGTAGGGGAATCCAATGATGCTATTTTGCGTATCTCTATTGCTAGCTCACGCCATGGACTGTTAGCAACCTCTTCATTATTGGAAAGGGAGTCATTAGTACCCCTGAGTCCAATTAGAGTGGAGAGCCAATTACAAAACTCCCAGAACCACCTCAGATATCCCATGTTTAAGACTCTGTTCCTCAAGAACCACCCCACTCCTGGTACCAGCTGTATTAGTCAGGGTTCTCTCGGGAAACAGAATCAGCAGGAGATATCTGTGAATAATATGGAACTCTAAAAGAGTCTCTCACGCTACCGTGGGGACTCACAAGTCCAGGTTCCTCAGGCAAGCTGCATACCAGGGGCTCCGATGAAAGCCCAATGAAAGGTCATTGATGAGTCTCTGGGAGAAGTTGTCTGTCCAGCGAGGAGCTGGGAAATTCTCCCTGAATGTTGAAATCACTTCCACTTTTAAGTCATTCAACTGATTGGATAAAAGCACCACCCATTTATAATGTAATCTCCCTGATTGATGCAGATGTAATCAGCCATCCACGCAGTAAACTCACTGGTGATTGAAGTCCATAAATGCTCTTGTATTACAATTAGCCCAGTGCTTGCTGGAACAAACACCTGGACACAACTACTTGGCCGAGTTGACACATTAGCCTAACCATCACAAAGTCCTTTACATCTTTAGTTAAATTTATTCCTCACATTTTGATTCTTTTAGTTACTATTGTAAAAGGTATTTTTTTCTTGATTTCCTTCTCAGTTTGCTTGTTATTGGTGCACAGAAATGCTACTGATTTTTGAGCATTCATCTTATAGCCTGTGATGTTACTGAACTCCTTTATAAGTTCTAGAAGCTTTGTTGTAGATTTCTCAGGGCTTTCTATGTTTAGGATCAGGTCGTCTGCAAATAATGAAATTTTTACTTCTTCTTTTCCAATTTGGATGTCTTTTATATCTTTTTCTTGCTCAGTGCTCAAGAAAGTACATTTATGGCAATGTTAAATAGAAGGGGTGATAGAGGGCATCCTTGTCTTGTTCCCCATCTCACATGGAAGGCTTTAGGATACACCATTGAAGAGGCTGTTAGATTTGTGTTTTTCATACATACCCTTTATCATGTTCAGAAAGTTCCCTTCTATTCCTATCTTTTGCAGTGTTTTTATCAGGAAAGAGTGCTGTATTTTGGCGAATGCTTTTTCTGCATCTATAGAGATGATCATGAGATTTTTTTCTTTCAATCTGTTTATGTGGTATATTACATTGATTGATTTTCTATTTCCAGAATGTTTGGTTGATTTCATCTGTGAATCCGTCTGGTCCTGGGCTTTTCTTATTTGGGAGGTTTTTGATTACTGAGTCTATCTGTTTACTTGTAATTGGAATGTTGAGATAATCAATTTCTTCTTTCATTAATATAGGTTGCTTGTGAGTTTCTAGATATTTGTCCATTTCCTCTAAATTATCATTCTAGTTGGCAAATAATTTTCCAAAGTATCCTGTTATGATACTCTTTATTTCTGTGCAGTCAGTGGTGATATCCCCTTCCTGATTCCTTATTATGTGTATTTGCATCTTCTCTCTTTTTTTCTTTGTTACACTGGCTAAGGATTTGTCAAGTTTTTGATCATCTTGAAGAACCACCATTTGGTTTTGTTTATTTTTTCTGGTGGTTTCTTATTTTCTACATTTAGTTCTGTTCTAATCTTTGTTTTTTTCTTTTTTTTTTTTTACTTCTTTTGGGGTTAGTTTGTTTTTGTTTTTTCAGTTCCTCCAGGTGTGCATTTAGGTCTTCAATTTTAGCTCTTTATTCATATGTATATGTGTGTGTGTGTGTGTATATATATATATATATATATATATATATATATATATATATATACATTTATGGCTATGAATTTCCCTCTCAGTATAACTTTGGCTGCATCCCATAGATTTTGATATGTTGTGTTATCATTTTCAATCGTTTCAAGGTAGTTACTGATTTCTTTTGATATTTTCTCTTTGACCCATTGTTTGTCTAAGAGTCTTTAACTTCCATATCTTTGTGCCTAATCTGATTCTTTGGCCCTTAGTGATTTACAATTTCATTCCATTGTGGTCAGTGAAATTACTTTGTATAATTTCAATCTTTCTGAATTCATTGAGAGTTGTTCTGTGGCCTAGCATGTGGTCTATCTTGGATTATGACCCATGTGCACTCAAGAAGAGTGGATATCCCACTTTATTTGGGTGTAGCGTTCTGTATATGTCTATTAGGTCCAGTTCCTCTAATGAATTATCCAGTCTTTGTTTCTTTATTGATTCTCTGTCTGGATATTCTATCTAATGGTGATAATAGTGTATTAAAGTCCCCCAGTATAATTGTAGAGGTATTTGTGTCTCCACTTACTTTTTCCAGTGTTTGCCTCATGTATTTGGAGGCACCTTGATTAGTTGCATTAATGTTTATGATTGTTTTCTGTTCTTGAAAGACTATCCCTTTTAGTAATACATAGTGTCCATCTTTGTGTCTTACAATAGTTTTGCATTTAAAGTCTATTTTGTCCATATTAAGATAGCTACTCCTGCCCTTTTTTGGTTATTGTTTCCTTGTAAAATTGTTTTCCAGCCATTCACTTACAGCCTCCGAATCCCTGGGTCTAAGGTAGGTTTCTTGTAGACAGCATATATATGTATCATATTTCCTTATCCATTTCTGCCTATCTGTGCCTCTTGACTGGTAAGTTTAATCCATTAACATTAATTGTTATTACTCTCAATTATTTTCTTACATCAGCCATATTTTCTTTGGGTTTATGTATGTCATATATTGTTTTTCTTTCTCTTTTTGTCTTAATAGTTGTTCTTCCACTCTCCTCAATCTCTCTTTCCTGTTTCTTCCTTTCAATCTGTAGAACTTCCTTTAGTATTTCTTGAAGTGCAGGTTTCTTATTGGCATACTCTTAATTTCTGTTTATCTGTGAATATTTTGAACTGTCCATCATTTTTGAATTACAGCTTTGCTGGATAAGAGAATTTGTGACTGGAAGTATTTTTCTTTTATTACCTTGACTATGTCATACCACTGCCTTATTGCCTCCATGGTATCAGTTGAGAAATCAGTACTTAGTCTTATTGTGCTTCCCTTGTATGTGATGGTTCCCTTTTCTCTCACTGCCTTGAGTATTTTCTCTTTGCCTTGAGCATTGAACATTTTGATAATTATATTTCTTTGAGTAGTCCTGTTAGGATTTATATTGTTTGGAGTGTGTTTTGCTTCCTGAACATGTACATCCATCTCCCTCAATAGAGTTTGGAAGTTTTCAGCCATTATTTCCTTCAACTCTCCTTCAGTTCCCTTTCCCTTCTCTACTCCCTCTGGGATGCCTATAATGTGTAAGTTTGTGCATTTTGTCTTGTAGGTTAAATCCATAAGTCCCTGCTGGATTTTTTCTATGTTCATATCTATCTGTTCTACTATCTGTTTGATTTCAGATGTACTGTGTTGCCCATCACTAATTATTTCTTCTGCCTGTTCATATCTGCTGTTATGTGAAGCAAGCATCTTTTTGTTGTCTTGGATTGTGCTATTCATCACCATTATATCCATTATCTTTTTTGTATGTTTACAATTTCTTCAATATGTTCTCCCAGTGTCTTTTTAATATCCTTAATCTCTTCTTTCACTTCATTAAGTTGGTCCATTATATTTGTTTTGACAGCTTTGATTAGTTTTTTGATGTTCTGCATCTCTTCCTGGTTTTTAGTTATTTCATTAGACTGGTCCATGTCTTCCTGTCTCTCAGTATGGTTTATAAATATTCATTGCCCTCTTTTCATCATTTTATATTGATGGGTTTATTCAGTTGATTAGCCTCTCTCTCTGCTCTACAGTTTCATTTAGCTGGTGGTTCTGTGTGTGTGTGTTAATTTTTCTCTTTGACACTTTTTTCTTCTTATTCTATTTCCTTGCTTTTTTCTGTGTTACCTTGAAAGAAAAAGATTAGCTCCAGAGTAATCAAAAGAGTTAAGAAAGGCAAAAGGATAATAGTAATACTGATAAAAGTTAGTCAAGGGGCCGTATAAGACTTAGTAAAATGAATATTTGCCTCATGTAGGCAGTGTAGAATAATAGGGGAAGAAAAAGTGGAGTATCTACAATGGAATGGTAAACCAAATAGATAAAAATATATAGAATGATTTAAAAGGCCATAATGATGAGGAGAGAATGAGTAAAGAAAGGGCTGAATGGAAAAAGTTAAAAATAATAAAAATAATAAAACAAAATAGACAAGATAGAATTCAACATCCATGAAATTGAGGACAAATTAAAAATGGTGGAATGTAAGAACCACAACAGAAAGCAGAAGGTAGAAAGATGAAGGACAGAAAAGACATAGCATTGGTAGACAAAATCAATATACAAAGAGAATGGGAAATCAAAGAAGAAGAAGCACAGCAAAGAAGAAACAAGCTAGCAGCACCTAATTTTTCTTAAAAAGGGGGGGGGGAGGAGGAAAGAGGAAAGATAAGCAAGAAACAAACGAACAAAGAAAAACCAAACAAACACACAAGCAAGCCATCAAACAAAGCTAATGAATAAAAGTGCTCCTTACTGGGCCCTTGCAGAGCCTCTCAGCCTGCCTGTGTTCATCAATCAATTACTCTGCAGGTTTCTCTCTTCTGGTTTTGAGGCAGATATTAGTGAGTAAACTAAGTTAAACAAATTTTTATTAAGTAATCTTTTTTTTTTCTTGTAGAAATAAGGGACACAAAAGAAGGCCTCTTCTAGACCCTCCCCTCTGCCGAAGGGACCCTAAATAGGCTTGTGGAAACTTATCAAACACTTCCCCCTGCCTGACACCCTCAGGGGAGCTGAAACTCTGATATCCCTCAGCACAGAACTATAAAATTGGCTGACCCACCCCCTCCTGATCCAAGCTTCCGTATCCCATGGCGGCTAGGTCAATCAGCCTTCCTCAGCAGATTTGCCTCTCCTCTCAGTCTAGCACCACTTCAAGCCAGCTGGTGTGGTCTCCAAAGCTGCAATGTGGTCTAGGCAGTCAAACCCACAGAAAGGAAACCCCTCTCTAACCTCTGTCAGTACCCTCCCACTCTGGGAGAATGCTCCCTCTCTCTGGGTTGCCAGTGGGAGTCAGGGCTCACTCTAGCCCTTTGCCTTAAGGGTGGGACTCAGTTGTCTGCATCCACAATTTCCAGCTGGGAGAAAACTCATGATTTTTTCTTGAGCAATTCACCTCACTATCCAGCTCCCTCCTGATCAATGTCCCTAAGGTTCTCAGTCTATGGGCTCTCAGAGCAGACCCCTTGGGCAGGATCCTGTCCCCAATCAGCCGTCCTTTGCAAGGGAGATGGTGAGTGCCCACCTAAACTGACACCATCTTGCCCTGTGTGTATACATGGTTTTGAATGATATCGTGCCAGGGTAACCATGCTGAGAAAGCTGATATTACTCACGGAAAATCCTGAAGAACATTTTGGACCTTATCACAGAGATGTTGGTAGTGTGGGTTCAAAGAAACAAAGAAGGAAGTGTGGTTTACTGGGTGCTCCTTTGCCTCAGTCTACTAGAGCCTTTGTGATTTCTATTCACAGACAGACACAGGACAAAAATCCTTAGAGTCAACTCCCACAACTTCAGACAGAGTCATGTCTGAACTGTGCTTCCCATGCCAATTTTGATAGTTGTTTTGTTGCTTTTATTGTGCTCTTTGATCCCTAATTGTCTTTGATACTTTTGAAATCTGCCAGCTTTTGGTTAAAAAAAAAGTTGATGGACCTTGAGATGTCAATGAATTTTAGGTCTTACTGCTATGTTTTACCTAAATCAATTAGATCATACATCATTACCCACCTGTAATCTTTCCTTCTGCAGGAACATAAGAACAGTGGAGTTTGAAAGTTAGATAAAGAACAAAAAAGTACCACACCTCTATAATGATCTAGAGATCAAAGTACAAATTTCCTTTTTCCTAAAGGATCTATCCCTGTAGACATACCTTTAAAAATAACATTTCCTGTATTGAAAAAGTGTGTTTTAAAAATATATAAAAGTACCCATAGAAAGTTAATAATAATAATAAATATCCTGACTATGTTCCCAATCACAGCTTGTATTATGTTGTATATTGATAAATGTAAATAAAATGAAAGTTTTTATATAAAGTTCCATACCCTATTTTTGTTTTATAACATGATTTTAGTAGAAAAGGGATAAAAGAAAAAAAGAAACCCAATAGAGAGATCAGAAAAACAGCAAAAATTGTTAGTACCTGCTTCAGAACTATTTCCTGGACACAGCTCTTTCTGCACGAGTATATAGCATTGTCTCCTGAATTATCTAGACTATATAACTATCACTGTGTTTGGTCCCTGGGTGTTCAACACTTGGTGTCTCCAGAATAAGTAGCAGATATAATCCTATACTTTATTCATCTGATATTCTATAGAGGTAGGGCAATTGAGATGGAAATACAGATTTTTTTCCCATTTTGTTTTTATCCCATAATATACATTAAAAACTCATGCACACCCATGAGCACACAAATGCACACACACTCAAATACATTCACAAAGATTTTGATAGCCAACATTACCCATATTAATACTTCCTGAGAATAAACAGTCCTTGTTGTAGAAACACTCACGTTTTATTTTTTGCAACAAAAATGTCAGAATAAAAATCTTAATATATAAATACATATCATGAAGAGATTTATTGTTTCCTATACACGTTAATTTATTTAACATATCCTTTGCTAATAACCATTTGGTTTATATACAATTTCACATCACAAACAACTCTGAAATGAGTACAATTATGCATACATAATTTAATACAAATAAGTTCTAAGAAATAATCCCTGAGGGCAAAGATATAAGACTTTAAAATCATGAAATTTTGGCATTCTTACCAAATATCAGGTATTTTTCATATATTACCTATCACTACATATTATCTTATGTTTCATACATCATCTCATATGTCCTGAGTTGTCTCTAACCACCTAACAATCTCATCTTACAGGTGAACGAATTGACATTCAGAATTGATAGTTAAATCTCTAAAGTCTTATAGATTTTATGTTTTTCTAACTCCAAAGCAATTTCTCACAATAGATTCATGTATACTATAGAATGAAGTATACTTTTTTAAAGTTTCACTTTACTACTCTCATAGAATGTTATAGAGTGTTTATGTTAAAGTATATGATTGAAAATTCACAAAATTAATGACCCATAGAATCATAGAGTTTTAAAAGAATTGAAAGGCCATCCAAATTTCACTTTTAAAGCAAGGCAGGATTTCAAAAGTGCTTCAGGACAGGGGGGAGCAAATAGCAAGAGTTGCCAAATTGGAAGGTGTTCTGTTTTATTTATATCAGCTGGGCACATGAACATTATTAATTTTGGTGGAAAGAAAAAGTGACCTAGAGAGTTGCTGTATTGTATATTTCCAGGGAGCATAAAGAAAATAAGAAAAGTATTGCCCCTGAACTTGTACAACTGACAACTGTGTGAGATGCTCTCTGTATTGGCCATATTCAGAGCAATATTTGATAACTCGTAAACCATTGCAGTACAATTAAAAATGTATGGTGCTTTATGTTCATTAAGCATCTATAGTCTATTTATATTTAAAGATAATATATGATCATAATACACATCAGCTGTACATCTTGACTCTTAATTTAATTGCCACTAAATCAGTCAAAGCAAAATTTGCATTTATAAAAACAGTAAAGGGGAGCAGATGTGGCTCAGTGATTGAGCACTGGTATTCCACATATGAGGTCAGTACCTGAAAAAAAGAAAAAAAAAAAAGAGGTGAAAAATAACATGTGTCTGGTATGTAGCATTTTATGCACACCAATGCTCCAGAGAATCTCCTGTTTCTTCTGAAACTTCACCTGGGAGTAAAAGGGACACAGGCTTTATTGTGGTTATTGTTGATTTTATTTAGTTTGTTGTTGTTGATCTTTCTCTTGCTTTCTGAAAAACTAGAACACCCAAACTAAAATCAGGGAATTTGGTATGTTTCTCCTTTAGGGAAAAGTGATTTTTGCCACAATTTTGAATGCCATTTCATATTTCATTGCCATTCCTAGTGTGATGATCATAATACTAAAATACCCAAAGTACTCCTGTGGGAAATTTTGTTGAAACAAACCTCAAACCACCTAAATAATTGTAATATATTTCCAACAGGTACACTCAAGAATTCTCTCTATTCGTGCTTCCCAAGAGCTTTATTACTCTTAACTACTTTTCTGGTACATATTTGAAGGAGAGGGAGTCATCCTTGGTCAGGTGCTTCACTATCTCCAGGGATCCCAATTTCCCTCAGGCTTTGCTGTATTTAGGCAGGATCCAGACTTTACCTTCCCAAAAACGATTGCTCATCCACCTCATGCATTATGTAGTATAACTTGGAGAGTAAATACTGCTGAAGTTGGATAATCTAAATTATCTCCAAATAATTTAATGATTTTGTATATTTTAATTGAGAATGACTATCAAAATCATAGAAATAAAACAGATTTAAAGTATAATTTAAGACATCTAAGACAAACAAGGGAGAAAAAAATACATACCTACCTAAATGATTTTCCTGTTGTCACTGATGCCTTTAATATGATGCTACATTGGCAATTGTCTACTGATAAATCCCTTCCTTCAGAAAATCATTGTCTGGATCTAAGGCATGGGCCATTGTGAAATAAGTTGAGTCCATGAGAAGCAGGTTTGTCTCTCTCTGTTGGAAACAAGATTAAAGTGCCCATAGGTAGATCATGAAACCTATGTTCTGTAAGAAAGGCATTGCATTCTTAGTCACATAAAGGATACTTATTTAATGAATATATTCTATGAAAATTCCATGCTTTATTAACTTTCCAAACTTATTTTGGAAACTTTGTGTATACAAGAAACTGCCAGAGATTTTTTTAAAAATCGTAATAATGATCTCCTGCTGTTGCTTACAATATAACAGTGTATAGACTTTGTCTCTGGAAAATCTTTTAAAGATAGTATATACATATAAAATGATCATAAAATAAGTATACATCAAGTGAATTTTCAGAAATGCAAACATCCTTACACCCAGAACCCAGATCAAAAGACAAACTTTTACCAGTACTTTTGTGACTGAATATGGGCTTCATCATAAATTGATATCCAGATGATACAGTAGTATTAAATATTTTTTAGCTATATAAGAGTTAAATAATATAATGTATATGTTTTTTGTCTGAGTGCTTTTGCTTAACATGATGTTGGGGAGATTCCTAAATGTCATTGTGTGGTAATAGTTCATTTCTTCTCATTGTGGTATAATATTCTAAAGTACAAATATACCATAAGTTATTTCTCAAATCTAGTTCTTGGGGAGGCAAAGTGTGAGCCATAATGGTTTAAAGGAACACAGTTAAACCTATTCACTTATGTATGCTGATGGCTATTTTAATAATAAAAGGTATATTTGAGTAGTTGTGGCAGATACTTTATGACCTGCAAAAACTAAAATATACTGTATAGCTCTTTAAGAAAGTTTTCCAACCCCTGATTTAATGTGTTGATAGAAATTTGAGTTTTTTTCTGTTTTATGCTATTGAAAATAATGCTACTACAAAAATTTTGAACATTTTTGCAAACGTTTTGGGTAGACATATTCATCTACTTTTATTGAGTATAAAACTAGGAATGGAATTTTTGGGTCATAAGGTATGTATATGTCCAGCTATAGTAGAGTTTTCTTCATAATTTTTTAAAATCAGATCAATTTTATTGATACATATTAATAAAGCATAAAATTCATCCAAAGTGTATAATCAATGGTATTTGGTATCACCACATAGTTGTACATTCATCACTTTAATCATTATTAGAACATTTTCATTATTTGAATAACAATAATAAACAAAAAACAAGCCAACAAACAAGAAAATTCCTCACCTTAGTGGGATGCTAATTCCCACATCTACTACCAATGTGTGAGACATATAGTTTTACCCCCTACTTACCAATACTTGATATTGTTTATCATTTTCATTTTAGCCATTATAACTGAGGCAGGGTACACAACAGAGGTTTTTGTTCTTATTTACCTGAACACTGATATGTTGGATAACAACTTCTGTGAGGTGTCTATTAAAATCTAAATGTGGAATAAAAGGTCAGTTAAAGGACCATACTTAAAAGTACTTGCCTTTCTACAATTCTCAATGTATACTATCTAACAAACATCATTGTCGCTGACATTTCAAGTCAAATCAACACAGAGATGCAATGCACTCTTTTTGTGTGAAGCCACCCATCTTTTAAAAAATATCTCCAATAGTGGGAAGTTTATATAACAGTAAAATCATTGATACATAGAGAAAGAATGTGGCAACTGGGAGGGACTTTAGAAATAATCTAGGTTGAGCTACTCCTTTACAAAGGGAAAACTGAGGTCCAATAAGGAAGAATGACTTCATAAAGACCAAGTGATTTAGTGTGGCATTGGGTACCTATTTCATAGTATGTTTCTAAAGGAAAATTTCCAGAGGTGATAAAAGCTGCTGCTTCTGGATTTATACACTTACTGGGTCATTATTATTACTGTTTTGTTATTGCAATGATGGTTAAACAGTCTAACAAGTATGTACCTGCCTATTTGCTCTTTTATACATATACTAACATCTTTCATAACTATGCCCTTCTTATATTTTGGGATTTCAGTGTCAAGTCTTAAGGAATGAGTCAAAGTGTAGGAGCATACATATAATTTTAACCAACTACAGTCATTGATATTATTTATTTGGACAAATAATATTTGTCATCAGTCATTGGTAGATGTGTGAGAAGGGTATGATGGAGAGAGTGTAAATGGGAGGGAAAGGGGAAATTGAAATAGATAACCTAGAATAGATAAAAAACTTGATGTTATATTTTCCCCAATATTTTGTAAAATCTCCAAATAAAAGAGTTAGTTTGGCCCATCTTTATCAAGTTCCTATTTGAGTCACAGATCCTCAAAACAAAATCCCAGTAAGTGATCATTCAATTTTGTATTGTATAAATTCATGGAGAGGAAGCCTGTATTTTATTATATTGATTCATTCTATTTTTAGACATCCATTTATTGAGTTTAAAAGACCTCATTTATTGGGTATAAATTTTCCTTCTTTTAGTTTCACACTACAAGATGTGATTAAAAGCATAAAAAAAGCAATCAAATTAGTCTGTCATATGGAATGGAGATGAATTAATTAAACTACATGTTTACATCTTCCAAATTAGTGATAATCCAGTTATCTACCACTTTGTTTGGACTTTAATATATTTCAAACAATGTTTTCTACTGTGTTGCTACTCATATATAAGATTTCCAAAAGACTATGGGTTAATTGAGAAAACTCAAGGTTTCACTGTCACCTTTTTCCACCAAACAAGCATTCTCATACATTTTCCCCCTAATATGTGACAGAGTTCCACAAAGACATGTCATGTTGAAAAGCATTGCTGATTCTTGGGCTTTATTTCCATCTGAAATGTTCTCACACAGGATATTTTACAATGACATCTAAATAACCTAAGACACTTGGCTTTTAGCATGCACTATTGTAATGGATAATTAAGAGGGTCCTTAAGTCTTGACAGTCCCTTCAAATATATGGCCATTTTCATGTCTTCTCAATAATCTGCTTCTAGTGTTTTTATATCAGAAAACTTGAACAGAGACAGATGAAGTAGGTAAATTCCAGAAAAGTACCAAAATGAATATTTTATAGATATACTACATTAGTGTCCACATCCAAATTATGTACTTTTATTTTCATTCTTACAAGCTATATAAAGTATATCAAGGCACTTACTATATTCAGTTAATTTTGTTTTCACTGACATTTAATAATCACTTTAAAATGTATTGGGGGACATGGTTCTTCTGCCCCTTCTATTTGAGCCTACTGTTAGTACTAGAGTTGAACGATGTATGCCCAAGAGACTAAAATCTTTGGGCTGTCCATGTGCTAGTTGGGCAGTGAATCTCAGCAGAGTTGCAACACCTACTCTCCAATACATTGGACTCACCCAAGACAACTAAAGTGGAGATGATGGAGGACAACGACCATCCCAAGGAACAGAGAGCATCTGCAACTGCAAGTAAGATAGTCCCATCCATCTGCCCCGTGGGATCTAAACCCCCTCTCAATTAGAGTTGGAGTGGGCATCACCATCTCAGAATCCTCAGGATTGGGAAATAAACAAGGAACTAGAGTAGACTTACTGTTATTTAACTATAGACTTATTCTGATTCTAGCAATGGAAGAAGTTTTATCATTGATGTGGAGGCAGTGGCTACTGGAGGTTCTGAGGGGAGGGAGAGGGAAAAATAGGTATAATATGGGGGTATTTTTGGGACTTGGGAATTGTCCTGAATGACATTGCAATGACAGATACAGGCCATTATATATCTGGTCATAACTTACAAAGTTGTGCGGGAAAGAATGTAACCTACAAAGTAAACTATAATCCACACCCCGTGGCAATGCTCCAAAATGTGTTCATCAATTGTAACAAATGTACCACACTAATGAAGGATGTTGTTAATGTGTGAAAATGTGGGAGGGGTAGGGACCAGGGCATATGAGAATCCTCTATATTTTTTATGTAACATTTATATAATCTAAGTATCTTTAAAAAATTTTAAAAATCATATTTTAAAAAACAAAATAATAAAATAAAATGTTTTGTGGGGAGGAGATGTGGCTCAAGTGGTTGAGCATCCGCTTCACACATGGGAGCTCCCAAGTTTGGTTCCTGGCACATCCCTCTAAAAAACAAAACAACAAGCAAACAAAGAGAAAAACCAACTCAGGGAAGCCAATGTGGCGGAGTGGTTGAGTGTTGGCTTCCCATATATGATGTCCCAGGTACCCAGCCCCAGTACCTCAAAAAAAAAAAAAATGTATTGAGAGTGTTGGTTTTGTTATTTATTTGTTTATATATTTTAAATGATTATTTATTTTTCAATCTTTCTAGGGACTCTTTTCATCTTTGATCCATAGGCTACAAAACAGGGGGTTTAACATGGTAATCACAAATGTGTAAAACAAGGGGATCGTTTTGTCATCATCTGGTGATTGGGTTATCATCTGGGAAGACTGGTCCAAAAACACATGAAGATCATAATTCCTGGAAAATTGCAACAACAGTGAAGAGGGGTGTGCAGGTGAAGAAAGCTTGGAAACTATCCTAAGCTGAGTGGATCTTTAAAATTGAGAAGATGATATAACAGTAAGTCTCCTGATATGGTAGTCAGTTCAATGAAGCCAAAAAGGGTGAATAATACCAAGTCTTTGGGAAGCGGCTGTGGCTCAATCAGTAGGGCTCCTGTTTACCATATGGGAGGCCCCAGGTTCGGTTCCCAGGGCCTCCTGGTGAAGGCAAGCCCGCCCGCACGGGGTGGTTAGCTGACCCAGTAAGCACAAGCAGCAAGGGGGGGATAAATGAATAAATAAATAAAATCTTAAAAAAAAAATACCAAGTCATTGACTTGTGTATCAGAACAAGAAATGAGGTAAAGGAGAGGTAAATCATAGAAGAAATTATTAATCTCATCTGATTCATAGAAACAAAAGCAGAATGCTAATGTCATGTGTGTCAGAGCATTCATCATTTCCACCAGGTAAACCCCAGCCATGAGCAGGAGTACACCATGTTGGACTTGTTGACTGTATAGAGCGAGGGTTTGCTAATGGACTTGTACCTATCAAAGGCCATCACCACCAGCAGGAGACACTCAGAATCTAAAAAGATACAGAATGTGAAGATTGCAGAGCACAACCATAAAAAGGAATTGATTTGTTATTGGCAAAGAGGTCCACCAGCGTCTTGAGCCCAACTGCTATGGAATAGCAGAGGTCATAGAAGTAGAGGTGGCTGATGGAAAAGTACATTGTTATGTGACGCTGGAAATACAATCTAATTAGAATGATCATTCCAAGGTTTTCAAGAATATTTATGAAACAAACAACTAAAGTATGGTGAATAGGGGGTCCCTTTGATCTCAAAGTTAGTAGTTACTACCAAGAAAAGGAATTCAATCAAGGTGCAGAAATTTTCCATCTATTCTATGTTGCAAAAATGATCCAAAAATAGTTGATCCATATTTAACTATCTGGACATTCACAAGCTATTATCTGTACAACAGAAAGTGTTATTTTTCTCTAAATTTTCTTATTTATCCTCAACAAATACCCAGGCAAGTGTGACTTTTAAAGAAACATTGTATTCTTGTTGAAAAAAATTTTTTAAAGTCTGATATAGGAAGTTAAGAAATGTTGATTCTAAATCTAGATGCCATTTCATGAGATATAAGATGTACTTGCCTCTATTGCCTTTTCACAGGCAGAAGATTTGATTGAACTGAAAGCTCATTTCATATCTAAAACTACACTAATGTGGAGTAAACACCAAAGCTAAGGAAACAGGGCAAAATGATAGAGTGCTGAACATCTCATATATTTGAAAATACATGAACAAATGGACAACAAAAGTGATCATATTTATTTCATTCTTCAAGAAACAAGAATGATTTTAAATCTTCAGCAAAAATGACCATATCACTGAGAGTGATATTGTATACAAATTACTAAATATAACTATTATGTCAAAGTTTTTGTTTTATGGTGTTTTAGTGTTTACTGAAGCATGAGGCATGTCTTATTGAACTTTACTATCACTTTTTTTTCTTTATTTTCCCCTGCATTGACTCCTTCATCTGTTTGCTAGTTGTCTGCTCATTGTTTGCTCGTTGTTTTTTGCTCATTGTCTGCTTCACTCTCTGCTTGTAGTTTTTTTCTTTTTTTTCTTTTAGGAGGCACTGGGAACCAAACCTGGACTTCCCATGTGGGAGGTGGGCGCTCAACCATTTAAGACATAAATGCTCCCAACAACAGATTTTAACACATGTATTTGCATCTCTTTGGAATTTACATTGATGTTTCTAGTAAAAATTAAAATGGGAAGGGGAACAATAGATGTTTTGTAAATATATAGGATTCCATTTCTTGTATATGTGTGTGTATGCGTTTATATGTTTGTGTAGTGTGTTTGTATCTCTCTGTTGCTATATGAAAATTACACTGTAGGTTGTTGTCTGATTTTAATTTTTTATAAAATTAAATATTGTTATATGTGGCCCATATGGACTTGAATTTACAGATATTTACACATATTGGTTCTGTTAATATGTAACCTGACTTTAAAAATCAGAATAAATCAAATTAATAAGTACAGGGATATCACTTTCTCAGAGGTAAAAGTAATGGCTTATTTAGGAATCTTGACTAAAATATTAATTAGTAAAATCTATGCTTCATACAAATTAGGTCAATCAAAATCACATAACTCCAATAAGAAAATACTGTTTGGTCATTAGATTTCAGAATTTATTTAATGGAGTAAGTAGGTATAAAATAATTCATTAAAAATTCCTCAATAGTTGACCCCATAATTTTCTTAAAAAATAAATGTGTTTTTTTTCCTATTTTCTTTAGATTTGGCAACTCAAAACTCTGCCTGAGTTGAGCAAGTCTTTCTCTCCATGCATCTGGTAGGTGAACAAGAGACTTATCACATTTTATTTTTACCTAATGATATTTGGGACTTAAGTCTCTAAAGCCTCTGCCTGCCTACTTCTGTGTTAAGCAAACATGAGATTAATTAAATTTCTGGTTCTGTATTTTCCCCCAGTGAATGCTGCAACAGCTTTAGCAAAGACTGAACTTTCAATTCTTCACTCTTGTTCTTGTCATCTAATTGATCCATGTCAGAAAGGGAACAGAAGTCATTTTAGTGTACTACTTCATTACATTAAATCTATATTCTCTTCTTCCAGTCAAAGCAGTCATCTTATGAAATTCATTAGAGTCTCTGTTTAGTAATAGAATTTCCCCTTTGCTCCCTATGAATTAGACTTTACCCTCTTACACCAGTGCTTGATTGTATGTCTTTAAATCCATAATTTTTTGCCTTACATATTTCTTAGAGGATATTAACTGTACCAAGTTACATTTGCCTACAGAGCAAGTTCTTAAACTTTTTTGCTCAATGGACCCCTTTGCCAGTCATGTGAAAGCCATTGACCCCTTACTAAG
>JAKSZT010034205.1:952310-972284 GCA_026826555.1 Tolypeutes matacus | reverse complement strand
ATGGACCCCTTTGCCAGTCATGTGAAAGCCATTGACCCCTTACTAAGTCCACAGTATGCTGTGTATTATTTAATAAATATATCACATCTGCACTAACAAATTCCCAGAAGAAGAATGTTTTTTTTTTTTTTGAACTTCGATTCAAGCTCGTTGACCACTTGTTGAGAAAACCTTCTTTGAAGTCAGGTAAGATAATTCCTTCAATTCCATTTTTTTCAATGTTTTTGGCTATTTAGGTCTCCTTGTCATTCCAAATAAATTTCATAATTAGCTTTCCAATTCAGTAAAAAAAATGCTCTTGCTGTTTTTATTTGGAGTGTGTTAAATCTGTAAATAAATTTAGGTAGGAAAGACATCCTGATGTTTAGTGTTTGAATCCATGAATGTGGAATATCTTTCCATTTATTTAGGTCTTTTTTGATTTCCTTTAACTGTTGTGAAGTTTTCTGTGCACAATTCCTTTATAACTTAAGTTTATTCCTAGATATTTGACTATTTATTTGCTGTTGTAAATTGAATTTTTTCTGGATATCTTCCACAGATTGCTCATTATTAGTGTAGAGAAATACTACCAATTTTTGTGTGTTCATCTTATATCCTGCAACATTATTGAACTCATTTTTCAACTCTAGAAGCTTTGTTTTAGATTTTTCTTGGTTTTCTATGTATAGGATCATGCCATCTGCAAATAATGAATTTTTTACTGCTTCCTTGCCATATTCAATGCCTTTTATTTCTCTTTCTGCCTAAGTGTTTGAGCAAGTACTACTATTACAATGTTAAATAAGAGCTGTTGCAGTAGGCATCCTTGTCTTGTTCCAGATCCTAGAGGGAAAACCAATAGCATTTCATCATTGAGAATGATGTTAGCTGTGGGTTTTTCATATATACCCTTTATCATGTTCAGGAAGTTTCCTTATATTCCTGTTTTTAAAGTGCTTTTATCTAAAAAGATGCTGTATTTTGTCAAATGATTTTTCTGCATCAATAGAGATGCTCATGTGATGTTTTTGTTTATCTGTTAATGTGGTGTATTGCATTGATTGATTTTCTTATGTTTTCATATCTTGTTCCATCCTTTCATACCAGTGGTGATATGCTCTTCCTCTTTTCTTATTTTATGTATTTGCTTCTTCTTCATTTTTCTTTAATAGTCTAGCTAAAGGTTTGTCAATTTTATTAATCTTCTCAAAGAATCAACTTTTGATTTTGTTAACTTTTTTTAGTGCTTTCTTATTTTCAATTTCATTTAGCTCTGCTTTCATCTTTGTTATTTCCTTCTTTCTACTTGGTTTTGGATTAGTTTGTTGTTCTTTTTCTAATTTGTCCAGGTGTATAGTTAGGTCTTTGATTTTAGTTCTTTCTTCTTTTTAATATAGGCATTTATGGCTGTACATTTCCCTCACACACTGCTTTTGTTATATCCCATAGGTACTGATATGTTGTGTTGTCATTTTCCTTTCTAGGTAGTTACTGATTTCTTTTGCAATTTCTTCTTTGAGCCATTGATTGTCTAAGAGTGTGTTAACTTCCATATCTTTGTGCATATTTTGCTTCTCCACCCCTTATTAATTTACAGCTTCATTCCATTGTGGACAGAGAAGTTTCTTCTTGTAATTTAAATCTTTCTAAATTAATTGATGCTATCTTTGACCTAGCATGTGGCCTATCCTGGAGAATGATATATGTCCTGCTGTATTTCAGTGTAATATTCTGTAAATGTCTATTAGGTCTGGAAACTCTAACATAACATTCAAGTTATCTGATTCTTTATTAAACTTCTCACAAGATGTTCTGTCTAATGGTATTAATGATGTATTGAAGTTCCCCACTATAATTGTAGCAGCATCTATTCTCCACTTATTTTCCCACTATTTGCCTCATGTAATTTGGAGCACCCTGGTTAGGTGAATAAACGTTTATGATTGTTCCTTTTCTTGATAGAGTGCACATTTTATTAATAGAGTCCTTCCTTTTCTCTTACAATAATTTTACATTTAAAGTCTATTTTGTCAGATATTAGTATAGCTACTCCCACCCTTTTTGTTTGTTGTTTATATGCAAATTCATTTTCCAACTATTCACTTACAGCCTCCTAGCATCCCTGGGTTTAAGGTAAGTTTCCTATAGACAAAATAAAGATGGATCATATTTCCTTATGTATTCTGGCAATCTGTGTCTTAAATTAGAGAGTTTAATCAATTAACATTCCATTTTATTACTGTCAAGACAATACATATATTAACCATTTTTTCTTTAGGTTTATGCATGTCATATTTTGTTTATTTTTTTATCTTGTGAGTGTCCCACAGCACAGATAGCATCTCCTGAGAATGTCCCATAGGATCCCTAAACCTTCTGCTTTTCCAGGACATCACTGAGCTTAATTAGCTACCATGCTCTGGGTGCTAATTTGGTCATGTATGAGCTGGGGTCAAAGGTAGTCAATTAAAATGTTAAAGCCAAAATGGAAACAGAAAGTCATTATTAATCACTTACCAAAAAAGTATATGCAAGATTTTGAACTGAGTAGAGCTGCTGCTTTGTCACTGTTCGATTTCTCTTTGACAAAAAGCTCCTGCAGTTTTATGGTCCCATGGTCTAGGAGTGAAAGAATACTTGGAAATGAGTCATGGCGAAGAAACCATCTTCAAGTTCTCCCCCTCCTTCCTCTGAGAAGGAGTTTTCATCGAAGGTGTATTAGGAAGTCTCATTTCTGGGCCTTGATAGTCTCCTGATGGATAAACTGGGATAGGAAAGCAGATGTGCACAAGACCATGCTTTATAAAACCCATGATAATAAAAATACTCTTGATGTAAACACCCCAGAAGCTTAGAGTTTAACTGTGTTTTTCTCATTTTCTATGACCTTTTCTTCCACCTTGCAAGTAAGCACTTTCTTGACTGGAAATGCAGGGCCACTGCATGTGTGTTCTAATTTAATAAAGCCTACTTAGACCAATATTCAAAAGGTGCTTTCTCTAAGATGGCTTTCTCTGTCATGCCCCTTTTAAGAAAAGATTATAATATTCTAATTCGTGAAAGGTGGACTTGGTCACTTCACTTCTTTAGCAAATAAATTTGAACAAATTAGGAATGTGTATTTAATCCCCAGCATATTGATATGTTTAAATATCTCTTCTTTCACCACAGGAATATTATCTTCCCACATTGTGGCTGCACTATAGCCTGGACATAGTATGCTGATGATGTGTAGCAAAGCCATGGCCAACACAAAATGAATATGTGTCACAAGTTAAAAATAATTTTTGCTGCTCTCATCACCAACACTTATGTTTAATTGATTATTGCAAAATAATGGTCTTAGTTGACGGGTACAATATGAAATGCTTTCCAACTGGTACACATATAACTGTTATATATAAGGATTTTTCTCACTCTAAGTCCTCACCAGTATTTGGGGGTTTCAGATATTTTTTTTTCCGTCTACTGAATTTATGTCAGTAATTCATTGTGTAGCCAACTAATACTCTATTAATTTAATCATTTATTTTACCATAGATTCAATGTTCCTGTTCTAAACCTTCATGTACATTATATCATGCAATGGTAAATTTTTGTGTAAGTCTTTTTTTCCCCCAAACTGCAACTGTTTTAGAGGTTCAAACATATTGTTGGGTGTACTAGTGGTTTCTTCATTTTAAATTGTGAGTAATATTATATTTTATAGACATTTCACGGTTTACTTACCACTTTTTCTTTGATGGACACCTGTGACATATACACATTTTAGTTATTAAGATAAATCTGCTGTAGTTGCTTTTGTGCAACTTCCTTTGGAAATAATTTTCAGTTCTAGTAGGTAAATAATGGAGCCTGAAATAGTTGATTCAAGACAGATGATAATCAGTTTCATAAGAAAATGCTCACCATTTGAAAAATGATTAAAATGTCTCACCTTACTAATAAAATGCATGAGAATTTAGGTTGAGCAAAATCCTCACAGCCTGAATCATGTCAATTGGTTTATATTCCAGCTTACTTATTTTTCCTTCTGTCAAGTTGAATGTGTTATTGAAATCATCTGAGGATTTTTTTTCTTCTATTGTGTTAGTCTAGTCCAGTGATTCTGTTCGATTCTTCTTTATATTAATTCATGGCTCCCTGATATCCTGTAGTTCTTTTTGCATGTTTTTGAACATTTTGAAATCCAATTTTATGTCTTTGTTTGGTATGTCTTGTTTTAATTCTAAATTGTTTCTGATGTTTAATGCTTTTTCTTTGAATAGGACAGTATTTCTTATTTTTGTCTTGTGTTCTATTGCTCTTCACTATACATTTTCATATTCTATCTTGATATTTCTTGTACCAGTCAGACCTCTTTCAAAGAAGATCAGCCCTAGACAAAAACATGGGTTCCTCTGTATTTTCTGAGTCTGTGTCTTGTCTGGTATATGCTAATATCCTTATGAACTTCCCTGTTGACAGGAATCTGTGTGCCCTTCTACATCTGGTGAAATGGACACATGGTATAAGATCAACAATACCAATACATGCTTTGTGGTAGACTGAGAAAGAAAATAAATAGAAAGTGGCAGAAGGAATATTCAAAGATATAATGACAGGAAACTTCTCAGATGTAATGAAAGATATGTATATGCACAATCGAGGAAACCAAAGAGACCCATACAAGATAAAATCTTAGAAAACCATATCCAGACACATTGTGATCACATAGTCAAATGCCAAGGACAAGGAGAGAGTTCTGAAAGCTGCAAGAGTAAAGCAACATGTTTTGTTCCAGTGAGTCTAATAAGATAAAGCAACAATAAATGAATAAATATTAATGAACATTAGATTACTTTGTTGAAGAAACTTTTAACACTCTAAATTTTTTCATTAGTCATCAGGGTACTCTATTTATTGTTTATTGTATATGGTAGAATCTAATATATTCCAAATCACATTTAGAATTCATTTAGTAATTATAAAAATAGTCTAAATGAAAACACCAAAGGCTACTAGAATTTATCATGTTTCTCTCTCTGATTGTGGGTTTGAGAGCCGACATATGAGAACTTCTTCATAACATCTCACCATTCTGCCATGAGAACAAGTAACGTCCCATGTGCAGGCCGCTCCAATGTCCTGGTCAGAGAATGTAGGTACTGACTGTGGATCAAAATCATAGCCAACACAAAATGGACATGTGTCATAAATAGGAAATATTTGTTGCTCTCAGCACAGTTTTTCTTCATACTGTAAACTAGTCTTAGTTTGCTAATAAAAATATCAAATGGTTTTCCAGAGAAGCTGTAGCAATTTATGCACACACACAAATAATATTTCCACATATCTGTTTTCCACATCATCACCAATAATTGGTAAATCCAGATATATTTATTCCAAACTGCTGAATACGTGGTAGTACCAGGTAGATACACTGTTTATTTTACTCATATCAATGATGCATAATAAACTGTCATGTGTAAAACAAAATATCTGTTCTTCATTTTCTTAAAAATTCCTATATAAGCCTGAAAAGTTACATGTGTTTTTAAGTGATTTATGTCTAATTCTGTGACCTTTTGTTTGTTCTTGAAAAAAAAAAAACTTCATTTATTGCAATCAAATTCACAAATATGTTTCCATGGTACATATTTTTGTATCTTTTCCTCCTCCTCCATCTACTCTTTTTCCTCATCCTCTCCTCCAGCTTTTCTTCTCCTCCTCTTCCTTCTAAAACATTCCTTCAAACTTATAAGGATATCTTCAAAATTATTTTAATAGTGACTTCCTTATTTCCTTAATCACCTAAGAGTTGGTTTTGAGTGAGTTGAGTAAGAGAAATGTTCTTCCCACTGCAATTCCTTGCTGCATCTGTCATCTGAGTGTTCATATCCATACCCTCCATCATGCTGCATCTGTACTTGTCATTTTTTTACTTTTTGCCACAATGTTTACTTACTATTATTTTATAGAAATACTCAATATCTATTTAGGAAATACTTTTAACTTTTTATTCCTTAAGATTGTTTATTCTATTTGGGTTTCATGTGAATTTATGCCCAACTTGTCCATTTCTACAGTAGAAAATCTGTAGGCATATTTCTTAGGTGTCATTCAACCTGTGAATATAATTGACTTTGTTATAATATGAGCCTTCCAATCCATATATATGGTCTATCTCTCCATTAATTCAGTTATTTAAGAGCCCTCAATTAAACATTTATTTTTTCCACAAGATCTGGCACATATGTTCCTTATATTTCATTCTATTGTGGATTGTTTTTTTCTTTTTTATTCATTTTCTATATTTTGTTTCTTTTCTATATGTATTTCATATTTCTTTATTGGGATGTAGAATTCAATTGCCTTCTCAAACATTATTCAAATAAGATTCTTACTATATTTACACAGGGTGTTTTTTTTTTTTTTTATTTTCTCAATCAAAATTATATGTGTTGCTTATAAAAGTGTTATTTCTTCATTTCCATTTACATATGTTTTATTTCCCTTTTCTTATTCCACAATGCTTCCTAAAGAATTTGTTGTGAGTGGTCTTATTTGTCTGGTTCCCTATGAAGAGATGCTTCTATCATACATATTTTAAGTTATATGATGCTTGATCTAAGAAAATTTCCTTTTAATAGTTACTTTTTCTCATAGTCAGGATATTACTTTCCAAATATTCTCTAACAGTTTTTATCATGAATTGGTATTTTAGTAAGAGAATTCATTTCTGAAAACAAGGTATGATCCTATGAAGTTTCTCCCTTAAACTCTCTTATTGTCATGAATTACTATTTTCATTTTACTAATGTTGAACCGCATGTCTTTGTAGATAAATATAACTTGCTAACTATATATATATCATATAGTTGTATTTTATATAACTCTGAAATTCTTGTGGAACTTTTACATATATACATTAATTTATTTTTAAGATACCTGATTTTCTACAATATCCTATTCTATCATTTCTATTTTTCCAGCAATCTTCTAACCACAGCTTCATATGCAACTGTGGTTCGAACAATGTGGTTGGATGGTGTGTTAGTTTGCCAAAGTGTTGCCGATGCAAAGTACCAGAATCGGTTGGCTTTCATAAAGGGAATTTATTTGGATATGTGGTAGTTTGGAATTATATATGAATTTCAAAAAGAGAAATTATGTTTGTAAACTGGTATGTTCCTCTGAATGTGATACCCTTTGATTGTATTAGATTCAGCTGAGATGTCTTTGATTAAATTTTGTTAAAATTAGGGTGACTCAGTTTGAGTCCCTGCTCCCTTTGTGGACTATCTAAATGGACACTGAATCAAGAAGACACACAGAGGAATAGAGAGCACTCCATAGACATGGAAGAGAAGAGAACTTGTCAGCTTTTATCCTACAGTCTGGGGAAGAGAGATGAGTCATTCACCTGATAGTTTACAGTTGACATTGTGCAGAGAACAGAACAGCTGTGCCTAGAAAGAAAAGAGCCCTCAAACTCACAGCTGAGGTCAGAAGAAGTTGGGCCTGTGGAGCTTTAAGAGGAAAGAAGTCTGAACCCTCACAGATATCAGCAGCCCTCTTGCTTTAACATGTGGCAAATGACTTTGGGAGAGAAAGTATATCTTATGGTATCTTGAGTTGAACTCTTTAGGGCCTTGTAACTAAACTTTTACCCCAAATAAATATCATTTATAAAAGCCAACAGATTTCTGGTACTTTGTATCAGCACCCCTTTGACAGACTAATACAGGGTAAAAAGCTTACAGTTCCAATGCCATGAAATGTCCACACTGAAGCACCATCGGAGATGCTTTTTCACCAACTACCTGCCATGTGTTGAATCAAGATGGCCACTGATCTCTGCTGTGGTCTGAGCTCAGCTGAGGGCAACCAGGCTTAGTGCTTGTTTCTTTCCAGGCCTTCTATATCATTCTCAGCTGTTAACTTTCTTTGTGATTTCAGCTGTAAGATATCAGGCATACAGCAGGACTTGTCTCCTCTTGAGCTGCTTCCTGGGCCCTGCCTCTTGGGGCTTTGTGCTTAAGTGATCTTCCAGTTTTTTCTCATATGCCAGGATCAAATATGGTGGCTTCCTTTACTCTCTGCCTGTCTCTCTCTGTATATCCATTTATATCAGACCCAGAAAGAGGGTGGAGTCCAACCTGAGTCATGTCTCACTGGCATAGTCCAATAAAAAGCCCTAAAGTCATCTTATCAAGTAATCTAATCAAAGGGCCTTCAACTGAATTTAATGTAATCAATGTTATCACACCCACAGGAATAGACCAGTTTAAAAACACAGTCTTTCTCTTTTTGTGATTCATAAAATAACCTCAAACTGCCACAGCCTGTTGAATGATATGATTTCTCTTTGTGTCTCATGCTAGTTCCTCACTTCAATTGTCTTTTTTTTTTTTTAATTTGCACACACGTTTTTTATTTTTATTTATTTATTTTTTTTTTATTATGGGTAAAAATCAAAATTCTCACAATACATACAAACATTTGCAAAGTGATATATAAATATATATGCATATATGTGTATTTCCTTACAAAAATGTTATTTATATATATATATATACATATATTTTAAGAGGTGCTTAGATTACCCAAAATATTACACGGAACCCACTGGGATTCCCATGTTGCCCACCTCCCACACCTCCCACCACATCCCACACAAACATCTGGATCTCTCATAGTTGCTTAGTGTCCTAAGACAGGGCCAGTAGGAATTCAGGAATGTAATACCTGACATTTATGGTTTTTCTTCCACATATTTGATTAATATTCACCTGATTAAGAGTAAGAATGTATTTTTAAATTTTTTTTTGTTTTCCAATTTAAATGAAAAATAAACATTTTTCTTACAAATATAAAGCTCATACTCATTTGTAATGATCATCCTCACTTCATGTTTTCTCATACTTACCAGATATTGGCAATCCTAATTCGAGTTTGTCAGGTCTATATTATATTTTATTTTATAAATAGTAAACTTTTGTGCCTTTAGTTCTGAAAATTATCTCTACAATAATTTCTTCTCCTGCATTAGAATTTTTTCAAAGATGTTTATAAACTCTGAGAAATTTGTTTTTTAATTACTCCTTTGTCTTTGCACTTTGAACCCTCTTCTTCCTTCTCTTCCTTCATTTATATATTCTTCATGCATATTGACTTAAGGTACTATTAATAGCTTCATTTCCATGAAAATTATTTTTTCATTGTTTTGTGTGACAGTGTAGATGTGTTTAGATTTGTGCATATACCATTAATGTAGTGACCCTAAATGGTCTTTCTTTGTATAGGAAAGGATTGTGTTTTGCTTATGGTTTTCCCGTGATTTGGGTTTTTAGAAGAAAATCATGACTGGAGAAATATTACACTGAAACCTGTAAAATGGCAAAAATGTCTTGAAGGAAAGTGTTGAGAGAGCATCTGAAAGTTCCAAAAAATTCTGAGAAAGAATCTTAAATACCCACTCAAAAATAACCCTCAGTATTCTATTTTTATTTCTACATTCTTTGGAAAAGTGTCTGGTGCTCTTGGATTATGAATGCATGCCTGATTGCCTGATGCCACATGCAGATATGAGGAGTTGACCTCTGATTGATTTTTCCATGATTCTAATTTCATGTTTTGAATCATCTCAGTATATGTCTTCTGCCTAGGATCACATATATATATTTTTTGTTCCCCCTCTAAGGGTATTTTGTAGCTGAACTCTTTTGTTCATTATTGTACTTGATTATTAGTATAGTACTACAATAAGCTAGAAAAAATACATCAATTACTAAAATATAACCACACATACAGAAAGAAACACAAACATGACAAGATAAAATAGAGACAGGTTATATAATGTTAGAAAGATAGATAGATAGAGATATAGATATATAAATATGGTAGATATACTAAGAGTAATATTTTGGTAAAAGCTTTATACACTTAAAATATTTGGCCTTGAACTGAGCATGAAATCAAATTTTATTATCATAAACGAATGCTATTATTATTTTAAAATCTATAATACAGCAAATTAGAAAATATTATAAATGATAAAGAGCCAAATTATAGGCAGGGTAAAAAGCTTACAAAGTATATGCTTTGTTGAGTCCTAGGCTTAATAGTCCACATTCCAACAAGGGCAGCTACTTTAATGGGGATCTCAGTGTTGGCTCTATTTTGTGTTGTTAATTCTGCAGTTGAGTCTCAGTTCTATAGCTTTATTACTTGGTACAGACATTTGTAGGAAGGTGAATACAATGAGAACAATTTTAATTGAATCATCTAAATCAAAACAATCAATATTCTCTTCCAGGGCATCAGGATCCTGTACTTTGAAGTTCTCTCAAATACGTGGGCACCTAGTAAGGTACTCATCCATTGTCCTCTCCATATGATGTCATTCTCTGTTTATAGCTAAAAATTATCCTAACATCTTTCAAAATAATTTTAAAATATGGAAAATATTTTCCGGAAAAATGTGTGAATTACACAAATGCCTAGATTTGAAAAATTAGGACATGGGTGCATAGCTCACTATTATGTATGTAAAAAGCAAAAGGTTACAGAAGATAAATCTGGATATTTAATTGGGATATATTCATATTTAAGAACATATATCAAATATGAGTTAAAATGTATTCCATTATTTTTCAGAAATTTTTAATCCAGATAATCTGCTTGGATGTTCAGAATATCTGTGGAACATTCTGCATAGAGCAGTTTTAATCTCACTGTTCCACAGGCTATAGATGGTGGGGTTTATAAACAGGGGCACTATGCTGTGGAAGATGGCTGTGAGAAGATTACCTACAGATGCCTTATTTTCAACAGGACCAAAGGCAGCAATTAAACCAGAAACTAAAAAGAAAATACTAATTGCCAACTGATGGGTACAGGTAGCTAGGGCTTTCTTACGGGCTTCCACAGAATGCATCCTAAGCACCATTGAAAATATATAGGCTTAGCAAAAAGCAGAACATAGTAATAGAATGCTGGCACTTAGAACTAAGGCTATAAACTCAGAAAACTGAACATCTGAAGAGGACATCTTCAAGATTTAAGGGACATCACAGAAATATTGATGGATCACATTGGACTCTGTGAAGGGAAGCCTGAACATGCCACCTGTGTGGATAGCAGAATGGATGAACACATGTGCCCAGGAGCCACCAGCTGCCTGTGTGCACAGACATGGGGTGATGGTGAGCCCATAGTGCAGAGGGTGGCAAATGGCAACATAGCAGTCATAGGACATCACCACAAGTAAGGCCATCTCTGTGGATCCAAATAACATAAATAGGAAAATCTGGACAGCACATAATGGGAGAGAAATCAATTTACTCCATCAGAGAATTCACAATTATTTTGGGAACAGTAACCAAAATGCAGCAAAAGTCTATCAGGGATAAATTGCCTGGAAAGTAGTACATTGGAGAGTGCAACTGGGTCTGTCACAATGATAGTAACAGTTAGAATATTCCCAGTCAAGACTCCCATATAAATTACTAAGAACAGCAGATCTTGCAGGATTTGGAGCTTTCATGAGGTTGAGATATCTAAGAAGAGGAATTCAGACAATAGAGTGAGATGGTCTATTTCTCATAATATGTTACCATTTCTGTGCAATTAAAATATAAAATAAGAATATACTAAAATAAATTGGAGATAATCTAAATCATTAACAAAATAAAATTCCGCCATTGGTATCCATATATGTCTTATCCTGAGAATTTGGCTTAGAGAAAATGAACAAAAGTCAATATTTTGAAATCAATGAATTCACATATTACCCTTTTCACTTTCTTTTCTAACCCTGCTGTTATATGTTAATTTCAATATTTATAGGAACAGATAATCTAAGATCTCAAATTATTTAAAATGAAATCAAGGCCATTCAGTTATGAGTCATATTTACAGTATTTTATTAAACTCTCTTTTCAAACTCTGCCAGGAGACATCTAGTAATTATTTTCCCATTTTATTCATTAACAAATTTTAATTCCAGATAAACAGGGTGTAAGAAAGCCTCTGCAGCAGCTCTTTTGTTTGAGCAATGAACAGCTGTTTTCTTCATGTACCAGGTGACTAGAATAATTGATGTTATCGCTGAGTCTTTGACCAGTTGACTAAAAATTGGTTTCTGTAACACAGGTAATGAATGATCATGAGATTCTTCTCATAATGGATTTAATCCAAAAGACACCAGATGAGTTATTCTTCATCATTCTTTCTTGCTTCCTTTGAGCCTTTCATCCTTTCAGTACTTTCTGTCATGCTTTTCAGCCACGGTCCCAAAAAATAGGATCTCTTGAGATCTAATTTATTCCAGTTTTCCTTTGCAGTTTATACTGGTACAATGGTATATACACTGTCTCTAGTTTACTTTCTCACCTGCACCCAGTACCTCAGAAAAACACCCTACATGATATTACTCTTCCTCAATGCTTCCTTCCTTCGATCAGGCATGAATTCTGATATTTTATGAAGAGCTAATTTTCTTTCCACATAGATTGTCCCATGCTTTTCTAGATTTGGCAGAAATCTGCTTATTCTAAATAACTACAGTAATCAAAATTAATTTAATTGAGTGTGTCTTGAAGCAGAACAAATCATAAAGAAAGCCTATTCCAGTCTTAATTATACTTTGAATTCTAATACTAAATATCTTGAGAGATGTCAATTGAGAATTATTTAATTTTATATTGGGAAAAACTAAATGGAGGAAAATAACTATAAAAATAACTATAAAATGTTAGAAATATAAATTAATGTGTAATATATAATTTTATATATTTATATTATTTTAAGTGATATATTTTATTTTTATATTTATTCATGTCTTATTATTAAGTAGCATGCAATTATTATGTGGGTAATATTTTTAATGGCGCTGATTTACTCTCATTGATTATATTCATATGAATTTATAGGATTTTTAAAAAAATAATTAATTTTTTAAATATTTTAAAAGATACTTAGATTACATAGAAGTTATGCAAACAATACAAGGATTCCCATGTTCTCCACCTCCCACACCTCCCATAACATCCCACATAAACATCTTTCATTAGTGGCACATCAGCTGCAATGGATATACACATCCTGGGGCTTTGCCATTAAACATGGACCATAGATCACATTGTAGATCACACTCTCTCCCACACAGTTCTGCATGTTATATGCTGATGTAAAATGGCTTATATCTGTCCTTGTGATGTCATTCAGGATAATTCCCAAGTGCTGAAAAAGCCCCTGTATTACAACTGCTTTTCCCTTCCCTGCTCCAAAAGTGTCCCAGTGGCAACTGGCTTCACCTCACTGTTGTAACTTCTTCCATTGCTTGAATCACAGTGGGTCTACAACAGAATAGCAGTGAGTACACTCTGGTCCACAGCTCTTCCCCCAATCCTGAGGAGTTTGGGATTGTGATGTCCACTCCATCTCCAAGTGAGAGGGGGCTTATATCCCATGCATACTATGGATGGGATTATCCTTCCTGCAGATGCAGAATCTGTCCATTCCCTGGGATGGCCATTGTCCATCATCCTCTCCTCACCAGGTGGCTTGGGTGAGTCCATTGAGCTGTAGAGTAGGAGATGCAGCTCTACTGAGATTCCAGGCACAGGTGGCACATGGGAAGGCCAAAGGCTCCAGTCCCTAGAATTACACCTACAAACTCCAGCATCACGTATAGGTTTGAATAGAAGGGACTGGTAGACCATGTGCAAGGAGGACTTATTTGAGTCCAACTCTGTCACTCTCAGGAGCACAGATTCCAAAGTATAGCCCATTAATAAGGCATCAATCTCTGGAACTATCCCCCCTTATATAGGACCTAGGTGTCTCCAGAGCCATCAGGAGCCCCTCTCTGTGGGGTGATATCCACTTTGGTGTTCTATGAGATCCTACTGAGGTGTGCATAGGCATTACCTCTGGGATGACCTCCCCACTCTCTTTGAAGTCTCTTAGCCACATGAACTCATTTGTCTTCACCTTTTCCCCTTTTTATTCAAGGTCTTTTTCCAGTGGTATTGCCAGTTGGCACTTGGTGTTAACCCTTCGTTGCCAGGGAGGCTTATCTCTGGGAGTCATGTCCCATGCTGCGGGAGAAGGTAATGCATTCATATGATGAGTTTGGCTTAGAGAAAGGTCACGTTTGAGGAACAAGGAGGCTCTCAGGTGGCAACCCTTAGGCACCCCATAACAGTAGGCTAAGTTTTAATTACAAGAGCAAAGACTCGTAAGGCTAGTCCTCAATAACAAGAACCCATTAGTGGACCATCCTCCTTTGCCAGACACTGCCCCTGCACTCGGAGGACTGTTGCTGCTCCCTTGGAGAATGTGGCAGAGCTCTCCAGGCTAGGAATTCAGTATTCCCTCATTTATTGAGTGTTTGTCCACCCACTGTGACCATGCCCCACCCCTTGAACATTTGGACAATTTTATATATCTTTCATGTATATTCAGATGAACTTCCTCCCATGAATCCCCCATCCCAGACACCCCCACCAATGATACTCTGCAGCCCCCATTGTAACCCTTCTGTGATCTAAAGCTTCCTTGAAGATGAAGCCCATGTAATAACCAAATATAATTAATAAGAAAATGAAATAATAATGATAAGCTTAAATGTAAGAGATAAAATACATGGAAAATCAGGAAAAAAACTAAAAATATAATAGAAGGTTTGGGACATTCAAAAAATGGAAAAAAAAACAAAAAAAAAATTTTAAATATTTTTTTTTCCCTTTTATCACTGCATTATCAGGAGTCCAGTCTGTACCGTGGCACCTTCCCCCTCTCACTCCCCAGTGTCTCCTTAATTTTCATTTAATTTTCAAAGAAGTTTTAGGTCACAGCAAAGTCAAACACAGAATACTAGAGACTCTCATATACCCAACCTCTTTCCCCTTTCCTCACCCCATATTAAAACTTTTTTATGTGGATGATAGCAATGTTATAACTATTATACAGATAGTGAAACATAGCTATTAAACATTGTCAATGGTTTACAGTATAGTTTACAATTTACACGGTACAGTTTAATAATTCTTGATGATATTTACCATGTCCTGTGTCCATCACTGTAAGGTAATGAAAAACATTTCCCCTGACCACTAAATATCCTGTTTGATCTTTTCTGTTCCTTCCTCCCCATCCCCCTGGGGCACATGACTCCCCCCTGTCTTGACTCAATGGATGACAAGATTCATAATTACATGCAGCATGAGGTCTTGACACACTGATTATCCTCCCCTGTTAGGATCCAACCTTCCTCGTAAGAGATACCAGCCTGTCTGTTTCTGGGTGAATTTGTCCTCCCAAAGATGGGGGTCCATCTCCTTCCCACTCAATGTGTGGGTCTCCACTCCCCGATGCAACACATTATGACGGGACGAACACTCATACACTCCTCAGATGCCTTGTCTAGATGCACCCCATCTTGAATGCCCCCTCAACCTATACCCTAACCCAGTGACACTACCTTGTCATATTGTCATAAGAGCATTCCCATTCCTGCACTTTCAACTTCATACCCACAAATCCGATGTTCACCTAGTCCCTCTCCCATCTCTTCCCCCAGTATCCTGGGTATTCTAATGCACACTTCCTAATCTACTCACCTGTCAAACCTGCACCACCTATCCCAGTAATATCACTACACACCTGTCCTATCTTTCAATATGCAACTATACTCTATCACTTTACCATAGATTATTTCTGTATGGGTGATGGGTCACAACCTTCTCTTTCTCTCCCTTGTTAACTTATCTTTCAGACAATGGTTCTCAGAGATTGTTCACTCTCCTTATTTCAAATCAGTGAGGTCATATACATTTCATCCTCCAATGCCTGGCTTGCTTCACTCAACATAAGGTCTTCAAGATTCATCCATGTTATTCCGTGTGTGAGCACTTTATTTCTTCTTACAGCTGAGTAATATTCCATTGTATGTATGTACCACATTTTATTTATCCATTCATCTGTTGATGGGCACCGGGGCTGATTCCAGTTTTTGGCAATGGTGAACAATGCCGCTATGAACATTGGGGTGCATATGTCTGTTTGTGTCTTTACTTTCAGTTCTTCTGGGTATATACCCAGGAGTAGAATCACTGGATCATATGGAATATCTATTGTTAGTTTTCTGAGGAGCCACCCAACTGTCCTCCACAGTGGCTGGACCATTCCACAATCCCACCAGCAGTGGATGAAGGTTCCTATTCCTCCACATCCTCTCCAGCACTTATAGTCTGCTGTTTTTTTTAATAGCTGTCATTCTGATAGGTGTAAGATGGTATCTCATTGTAGTTTTGATGTGAATTTCCCTAATAGCTAGTGATGTCAAGCATTTTTTCATGTGCTTTTTAGCCATTTGTATTTCTTCCTTGGAGAAGTGTCTTTTCAGGTCATTTGCCCATTTCTTAAATGGGTTGTTTGTCTTTTCACTTTTGAGGTATAGGATTTCTTTATATATGCAGGATATTAGGCTCCTATCAGATATATGGTTGCCAAATATTTTATCCCATTGAGTAGGCTGCCTTTTTATTTTCTTAATAACCTTTGAGGTGCAGAAGTTTTTAATTCTGAGGAAATCACATTTATCTATTTTTTCTTTTGCTGCTTGTGCTTTGGCTGTGAAGTTCATGAAACCATTTCCTATTACAAGGTCCTGTAGATACTTCCCTACATTATATTCCAAGGTTTTTATGGTTTTGGCTTTTATATTTAGATCTTTGATCCATCTTGAGTTGGTTTTTGTATAAGGTATGAGATGGTATTCTTCTCTCATTCTTTTGTATATGGATATCCAGTTCTCCAAGCACCACTTGTTAAAGAGGCCATTCTCTCCCAACTGAGTGGGCTTGGTGGCCTTGTCGAAGATCTGATGACTGTATATGCGAGTATCTATATCAGAACTTTCAATTTGGTTCCGTTGGTCAGTATGTCTACCCTTGTGTCAATACCATGCAGTTTTGACCATTGTACATTTGTGTTCTGTTTTAAAGTCAGGTAGTGTGATACCTCTAATGTCATTTTTCTTTATCAAGATCTCTTGGTGATTAAGGGCTGCCAACCCTTCTAAATAAATTTTGTAGTTAGTTTTTCAATTCAGTATGAAATGCTGTGATTTCCCCTGTCTTCTTAATATCCTTAATCTATTCCTTCACTTCATTAAGTTGGTCCATGATATCTCTTCCTGGTTTTTAGTTTGTTCATTTGACTGGTCAATGTCTTCCTGTTTCCCAGTGTGGTTTGTAATTTTTTGTTTTCCTCTAGTCATCATTTTATCTTGATGGGTTTATTCAGATGATTAGCTTCTCTCTCTGCTCTAGAGATTTATTTAGCTGTTGGTTCTGTGTGTGTGTTAAGTTTTCTCTTTGACACTTTTTCTTCTTATTTTATTTCATTGCTTCTTTTTGTGTTCCCTTGAAGGCAAAAGATTAGGGCCAAAGGTATCTAGAGATATGAGAAAGGAAGAAGGATAATAGTAATATTGGAAAAAAGTTAGAAGAGAGGCCATATAAGACTTAGTAAAATGAATATTTAACTCCTGTAGGTAGCTAGAGTAATAGGAAAAAAAAGTGGAGTACCTATAGTGGACTGGGAAACCAAATAGAGAAAATATATATAATGATTTAGAAGGCTAGAGTGATGAGGAGAGAGAGAAAAAGTAAAGAAAAGGCTGAAAGGAAAAAGTTAACATTAACAAAAAAGGAAGAAAACAGAATAGATAGAATAGAAATTGACACCCTTGAAGTTGTGGGCTAATGAAAAAACGTGGTATGTAAGAACCACAACAGAAAGCAGAAGGCAGAAAGATGAAATATTTATGTAAATTGTCTTAGTATAATAATTTCCATTATGCATATTTCTTCTTTCCTCAATTATATGAAGAAGGTAAGTTTCTTTAGCAAAGATTTTATTAAATAGCAAAATCAATGCTCAGTAATTAATTTGGTATTATTTTCCTAAGGAATAGTTATTAAACATAACCTAATTTCCAAATGATCTTTTAAGTTCCTTTATCATACCACACATGCTTATTGATTCTTATATGTCTCATTCATATCCTCTGTCTCTTCAGATCTCTTTCCACTTAGTCTGTAAAATTCTCAAGTTTCCCTAGGATAAATATACCATACATATTCTATTTCAGAGTGATTCTGATAGCCTGGGTCATAAGAGGGAAAGATAGAGTCTGTGTTTATCCCTGCTCCTTATCACCCCAGGGATATTTAGAAAATGTTTACTTCACAATATTTAAATATGGAAAAAAATGTGGGATACCTATTCCTCATCAATTGTTAAACACATGAAATATAGGAGCATAATTAAAGACTATATAGAGTATATCTAGTGCTTAATATCCTGTAAATAAATATAAGAAATTGTTCATAGTAAAAACTTCACTGGTTATCTCTGCAAATTCATTCATATTTTTAGGATGATTTTGCTTTTGAAGATTGATTTCTATGAATTCTATGATAACACACTGTTGTCTCTGAATTTCTTCGTTATCCTTTTCAACCTAGTTCAAATAATATTTAATTCATAGTACTTGTAGTAGTTCAGTTTCTTGGTAATTTCTGCATCATTTTATTTTGGTATATGGAAAATAGCCTATGTATCACATACATATTATCAGGTACCATTTTAAAAACTGATCAACTATAATAAAACCAGAAGTGGAAACCTTCACATTCTCTTGAGTATCAGTTTATATGTTGGGGCAGAAATAATTAAGTATGCTAATGATATTGAACATATCACATCTATGTAAATGCATTTTTAATTAGCCATTTAAAGAAAATCATGAATTAAAGCATACAGATATACCTGAGAAATGAAGAAAGAATTTTATCTTCTGTAATATGAATATTTATTTTGCACAATTGCAAGGACTTTACAAAATCTGTGATCTTGCTTCATTCTTTCTGAATAAATTTCAAGGAGTCACTTCTCCAGGAAATTCACATTTATCCATAATCATTGGAAAAATTGAGGTTCTAGATTCTTTTCATAGTTGCTGGTGATCAATATTTTCAATTTTATGTCACATCATAAATATAATTATTAACATTACAATATATCCATAAAACGTTGCAGCTTCAGTCAAATTATATTTTAGGTGTTTAGAATAGCATTATGGCATCAAAAAGCAAAACAAACAAAAATTGACCGGTATTTACTAAATTAAAGAAAACTAGGATTCATTTTAGAATGAATTATAAGAAGAAAGCAAATAAAAGTGTTTGTGGGATATAGTGAGAGATTTACCCAAAGTGCTTGTGTCACATGTTATATGACAATAATGTTAGGAACTCCTCAGATTTTGAGTTACTACCCTGAAAGTCTGGCTGTAGAAAAGTAGCCAATTTGGCATTATTCTAAGATGCTTATTTATTGCTGTCAATCAGGAGAGTATCAGAGTATGGGAGAGGCTAGAAGCAGTAATGAAAGTCTTAGAAATGAAGGCTCAAAAATAAAAGTCTCCACATACCTTACAGCTTATACCCATAGATATTAAAGTCACAGTGAGCAGAGAAGAGAAGTCAAATCTATGAAAGCAGAAATCACCCTTGATTTAGTACAGAACAGTTTTGTCTTAACCAGAGCCAGGAAGCCTCAGAAAGGGTTTCACTAAGTCCAAGCAGATCTTTACCAATTTTAATAATCATTCCATGTTCTTAGCCTTTATGTGTGTATTTTGGGCAAAAAAGCAAATATCTGAAGGATTTCTCAATTTCTTAGAGATTGCAAAAATTCCCTGATATGGCAAGAATATTCAGAGTAAAACAAAATACATAGAAGAACTTGGCAGGTTTGCAATCTGGAGATGACTAAGATTGGAAAATAATGGCCAGACATCTAATAGAGCCATACTAATATTTTCATGAAAGGTAGCACTCAGAAGATGGTAATGGCAGGAAAAATACATACAAAAATATATTACCTGAGATTCCTTGAAATATGGCAGAACATAATTTACATAAATAATCT
>JAKSZT010034205.1:931342-952210 GCA_026826555.1 Tolypeutes matacus | reverse complement strand
ATTTTAATACATTTTAAAAATATTTTGTTTCACAAAATTAAAATAAATTTGGGTGAAAATGGTTTTATCATTTTCAAATTCTATATATTTCTGGCTTACTGAGAAATAGCTAAATTATCATATGTGTTCATTCTGTTTCAATATATTGGTTTAGTCATTGAGTCTGAAGAAAATATTGTGTTACAGAGATATATAATTAGAAAAGATAAGCAATATTTGTTCAGAAATTAAAATGCTTCTTAATATTCTTCTAGAGGGAAGCGGCTGTGGCTCAATCAGTGGGGCTCCCATTTGCCATATGGGAGGCCCCAGGTTCAGTTCCCAGGGCCTCCTGGTGAGGGCAGGCCCACCCGCATGGCGTGGTTGGCTGACCCAGCGA
Source organism: Tolypeutes matacus (assembly GCA_026826555.1). NCBI lineage: Eukaryota > Metazoa > Chordata > Mammalia > Cingulata > Chlamyphoridae > Tolypeutes > Tolypeutes matacus. Next base: position 951,831 of record JAKSZT010034205.1, on the reverse strand, counting down.
GCACAAGCAGCAAGGGGGGGATAAATGAATAAATAAAGTCTTTAAAAATATATTCTTCTAGAATAATAATATTCTAAACTGCAAATCAGCAAGTGGCAATTTCTTAAAGAATAGTTCCAACATGTAATAAATTTTTTTATTCCATTAGATTTAAATCCATCCTCAATTTAGCAATTTTAATTGGTTTTTACTATGCATAATTTTGTAACAACAAGTCATGTTCATCTTGTTCACAGAATGATTCAGATATTAAAAATATGACATTTCATCTTACAATTCCAAAATTAACTGCATTTATTCATATCTCTAAGATTTATTTCAGACAGATCTTTAGCTTTTAAGAAGTTCTCAAGCTCATGTGTAGGACACAAGTTTTTCCAAATTTCTTTAACACTTGAAATTCAAATTTTATCATTAGCAACTAATTTTAGTAGTTGATTTCATTATATTCATGTTATTTGTAAAGCAGTTGTAGGTTTAAAGAAAAATCATGCAGAAAAGAGAGAAAGCTTATATATACCCCACCTGCAGTTTTTCCTATTATTATTATACATTTCTATATTTATTATTGATTTTCTGTCTAGTCAGTCTGTTATTGGATGTGATATATTGAATTTTTCTATATTGTACAAAACATCTAGTTTTCCTTTCAAGTCTGTAAATATTTGTTTCATATATTTGATGGATTTGCACTTAGTTGCACAAATATTTATAACTGTCTTTTTCTTTAATTGACCCATTTATAATTATGTAGTGTTGTTCTTTGTCTTAGGAAGCAGTTTTATTTTTAATTGGAGTAGTTACAGATTACAGAAAATCATGGAGAAAGAACAGAATTCTCATATAACACGTCCTCTGACAAAAACAAATGCAGTTTTCCTGATTATTTTACATTACTGTGGTGCTTTGTTACAATTGCTAAACCAATATTATTATCATTAGGTGTTAACCATAGTCCCTCTATGCAAATACTGTCCCTATACCCTATTGTTACTCCTCTTTTTGTTGTAATTGTTATATATTAAATCTTCATACATTGCATATACAAAAGCATAGATTTATCATTACTTTTATGCGGTTGAGTTTTAGAACTTGTACACAGTAAAAAGTGGAGTTACATACTAAAAAATACAATACATCATTACTGGTGTTTATGATTACAAAAAAGGTTACCTTTATCAGAGATCTTAGTTTTTTATGTAATTTGACTCACTGTCAAATGTCCTTTCATTTCTGTCTGAAAATTTTGCTTAACATTGTTTTGACGGGCAGCTCTAATGTGACAAATGCCTTCAGGATTTTTACATTTGAATTTGTTTGTTTTAATATGAGAATGTCATATTAATCTCTCCCTCATTTTTAGAAGACTGTCTTATCAGATATAATATTGTTAGGAATCAATCATTTTCTTTCATCCCATTGGTTTATTTTTTTTTTCTTCTATTGTGGTATTCAACTCCAGTATTTGTTTGCTTCCTTCTCCTTTTATTAATCCATCATTTCCTGATCTCCTGTAGTTTTTTCTTCTTTTTGTTGAGCATTTTGAAGACCATTTTAAAAAAAATGTTTGGTATGTCCGAAGTCTTTTCTTCTTTTCTTGATTGTTTTTGTGTGTTTTATCTTCTTCCTTTGGATAGGCCATCATTTCATATTTTGTCTTCTACTCTATTGTTGCACACTGGACATTTTCATATTTTACTTTTTTATCTCTGGTGTGTTCTCTTTCACTGTCTATCCCTCCTAAAAGGAAGGTCAGCCTTAGACAAAATCATGGGTGCTTCACTGTAGTTTCTGAGCCTGTGTCTTGTACTTGGTACATGCTAATGACCTTAGGAATTTCCCTGTTTAGAGGAATCTGAATGCCCCCTCTATACCTGATTGAATAGATACCCTCTCTCTAGGGTGCTCCATTTTATGTCTTGAAATGGGTAACCCTTTGCCCCAGGCCATGGTTTAGCTTTGTGCAAGCTGCTTTTTCCTACAGGGCAAGTTCTGGGAGGATGAGCTAGAGATGAGTGTCCTGGAACAGCCCTGCAGGCTGCTGCTTGTAGATTGGCACCATCATACAAACAAATCGGTATGCTTGTAGTGGTTTCTTTGTTCTCTCCAAACTATTGCCAGTGACCAAGAATGACAATGAAGAAAGACTTTAAACCACAGTGAGTAGGAGTGGGGGAGGAACCAGTAAGGGCTCCAGAAGCTTCTAACGTTTTTTAAAAGATTTATATATTTATTTTATACCCCCTCCCCCTTTCACCATTTTTGCTCACTGTCTGCTCTCTGTGTGTGCTTGCTGTTTCTGCTTGCTGTGTCTGTTCACTGTGCCTGCTCATCTTGTTTTTAGGAGGCACCGGGAGCTGAACCCGGGAATTCACATGTGGCAGGTCGGCACCCAGTCCCTTGAGCCACATCCGCTCCCTGTTTACTGTGTCCCCTCATTGCATCTCCTCATTGTATCAGCTCACTAAATCAGCTCATTGTCTGTTCGTCTTTATTAGGAGGCACCAGGAACAGAACACAGGACCTCCCAGGTGGGAGGCAGGCACCCAACTTCTTGAGCCACATCCACTCCCTTCCTACTCTATTTTAACAATATTTTCTTTATATTTCAAGAAGCTTTAGATTACATAAATGGTACATTGAAAATATAGGAAATTCCCATCTATTACACCTCCTCTCCCTCCAGACACACATATACACACATATACACATATGTATATTTATTTTCCTGTGTTATCACAAACATTCATATTCTAGCCACAGGGTCATAGAAAAATGTAAGTATACAAGATGGTGAGGTTCATATTTGTTCATCTATGCCTCATGTAAAGCAGGGACCTGCAACTCAGTAATTTCTAGGAAACAGTAGTCAAAAGATTTTTCCAAGATTTAAGTTATGTGCTGATTTCCATTAAGAAAGGACATAAAGATTATAGGATTTTTAGGGATATATTATCAGTTGGCATAGGCTACACTGGTCCATTAACATTTGACAAAAGAAACAGACAAATAATTGAAGCAAAATAGTCAGGTTCAAGGAAGAACTTGTCATAGTAGCCTCTCCAGCTAGCCAGGACCATTACCCCTAAATCAGAGCCTCTTCTGTGCTATTCAGTTTATAATAAGAAAAACAACAGAAAATTAATTAAACATTTAAAATGATAGAAGCACTTCTGGTGTAACTACTTTCTGCCAAATGAGAATTCTGTCAATCCTTTTGCAGTTATTTCTTGTGTTGCACAAAGTGAATAATCTGTAATGACATATAAAGAAGAAAAGAATTAATAGCATGCTTTCTGCAAACAAGAAAGTTTATATAATTTGCCAAAAATCTTCCATCTCTTACTGATGGGTTTTTAGCCTGTGTAAATAAAATATCACATGCATTCAAGCAGCCTCACTTGCTCTTTAGGACACAATGATTATATGGATGTAATCCCAAAGGAGCATGATAAAAGTCAAGAATATGTAACTTTTTCCTCATAATGATAAAGTAATTGAATAATAATGGCTTACTTTACTAAGTGTGTATAACCTATATGAGGAAAAATAAATCCAAACTTCATGAAACAGAATAAACTATTTAACAAAGAGGGACAAACATTTTCTGAATTTGAATGATTAAATTTTATGGATATTTCAATAAATTAATTTCATAACAAGCTATATGAAAGAAAGTTTTACTTGGAAACTGAAAGTATACTGAGTTTCCTATTAAGTAGAAGGAGAGCAAAATCATGAGACATCCAGAATTTTTAAGAAAGTAAAGTATAATAATGTAAGCTTTGCTTCTCATATATCACAAAGCAATACATTAGTTTAAACAACAATATATTGGTGATATTTGACTTTTCTGACCTACAGCAAAAGGAAAATTTCATGTTTTTCAATATAATATGTTCTTGTTTCTGGAATAGCCAAAGTGATTTATAGATAAGAATAGACAGTTTTCTGAAAATGATTATATTTACAAACATACTTATATAAAGTTGAAGGCAACATTGCAAATGATTTGGAAAAATTGATAATTAATACAAAGTTATTGGGATAACTGAATATTTATGGAAAAAATGAACTTGTAATAAAACTTCTGATTTTATGACAATGTAGTATGAAGAATTCATTTTCCATCATGACACAACAAACACAGAATCATACTCAAGTGTACAATAAAATTGAAACTAAAGTTACCATTAATATTTTTATGTGTTTTTAATTAAAGTAGTTGTAGGTTTACAGAAAAATTATGCAGATACTACAGAATTCTCATATAGCCCCCTAATTCAAATACTGTTTTCCCTGTTATTCACATTTTGCATTGGTGTGGCACATTTGTTATTATTGATGAAACAATATCATAATTATATTATTAAGTAGTTCTGTGTTTTTTAAAAATTCTAGTAACATTTATGCAACCTAAAATTTCCAATTTTATGCACTTTCAATTCAGTGGTTTTAAGTTACAATATTATGTCACCATCAACAACATTCATTACAAAAACTCTTCCATTAACCTAAATAGAAAGTCTATAACAACCATAGATCTCCATTCCCCACCCCCAACCAGCTCCTGTTAACCTGGATTCTAGTTTATGACTTTATGAATTTTCATATTGTAATTATTTTGTATCAGTGAAATCCTACAATATTCATCTCTCTGTTTCTGGTTTATTTAATAAAATATGTCTTCAAAGTTCATCCATGTTTTTCCTTGCCCACCATCCCCTTGTTTTTTAATCAAATATGACTAATCTAGGTAATACTGGTAGGGATTTTACATATGTTATTAAAGGCCAATTTTAAGATACTGAGATTATCTGGATGGGTCAAATCAGTTTTCTTCACGTTGGTAGTAGAGAAGGATGTCAGAGATTTGCAACATGATGGGGATTTGATGCATTTTTGTTGGCTTTGTTGGTGGAGGGCTTTCGTTCATGTGTCAAGGAATGCAGATTATCTTTAGAGGCTTAGAACAGCCCCCAGATAACAGCCAGCAAGGAATGGGGCTTCAATCCCATAACCACAAGGAACTTATTGCTTCAGTAACTAGAATGAGCTTGGAAGTGGATTCTTCCCCAGAGAATTCTGATTAGAGACAATCAAGACTCACGCCTTAATTTTGGCCTTATGAGAGCTTTAGGAGAGGACCCAGATGTGCCTTGCCAGAATTCTGACCTGTGAAAATTAAGTGGGTGCTGTTTAAACCTGTAGAATGTGTGGTAATTTGTTATTAGAGTGATAGAAAACTAATATTTATTTTGGTAACTAGAAGTGGAGTGCCTCTGTAAAAATACCTAAAAATATGGAAATGGTTTGGGAATTGGGCAGTGGGAAGATTCTGGGAGAATGTTGGGGAAAATGATAGAAAAAGCCTAGATTTCCTTGAACAGACTTTTAGCTGAAATATACACATTGAATTTGTTGCTGGTGAAGGCTCAGAGGGGAGAAAGGAGCATTATAGAAAAGTACTAAATCACCTTAAAAAAACAAATCACTGTGAAAAAAGCAATTGTGGAAATCTGGACTTGAAAAATACTGCTGGTGAGGGTTTAGGAGAAAAAGAGGAACATGTTATTGGAACCTAGATGTAGAGGGATCCTTCATATGTAAGGGCAGAAAACTTGTATCCCACAGTGAATATGGAAAGTAGCACTCAAAACATTGATTACCTTGGAAAATCAGTGAAGAATTCCATGCAAATGTTTGAACGTGTGGAATTTGTAGTTAAGGTAGTTTGAAAGGAATGAATTATATGGAATAAAGGAGAGATGAAGATATATTTGAAACAATTTAAACTTAATCTGTCAATGGTCATGAAATAATTGTAAAATAAGTCCATGGACACATTACAATGGTGAAAGTTATTTGAAATTGCAACTTGATACTGCTGAAAAAACATGCAATGATATTGAAATTAGATTTGAGAAAAAATAAACAAAATTCAGTAGGATTATTAAATCATGTGTTCATTACACATTTTTTACCTTAAGAGTATGATTGTTGAAAGGAAATCAAAGACTCAAGCAGTTTAGTCTCAAGGAAGAGCAAAAAGCAAATGAGATTGCAAACTATAGTGGAAGAGCAATATGCATTGCAAAGGTCTGGCAACATCATGCCTAAACATTTCTATCCTCACTCCACCCTAGGTCACAGAGAACACAGGCTGTCTCCAGGTCTGAAACCACCATCAACATACACATGTCAACCCCCAAAGACCAAAGTCTTCTGGGGAGTTTGAGTCTTTTATAATGAGCTGTAATGTAGGCGCATTCTACTTATGTGGCCAGGCTTCATCATCAAATCCTCCTCCTTACTAGACTTCATCAAACCAGGTGCAGATCAAGAGTCCACTCGTACCTAAAAAAAATATACAGACAGGTTTATACATCCTGCTCTGAAAAACACACGAACCCATAATGTAAAAGAATCATTTTATCTTCTGCTAACTAGATTCCATACTTTGACAAAGGTCAGTAGATCTACAGATAAGCTTGTGGTCAACCCACGCTTGCTAAAAAGGTAATAAGAGGGATATTAACAGAAATAGAAAATAGACAGTGGTATCCCATACAACATATTTTTTTCTGAAGAAGAGAACAGAACAAAATGATGAAAAATGAATTTCATAGAAATAATAGAAAAACACTTCTCTTCATACCAAACCCTGAATTGACAGATGTAATATGTACACTATATTCCTGTAAACAGGTGACAAAAATAGGTGAAAAAAGAGACTTTTTGATGAAAAATGTTAAATGTATAAAATTAAAAATATTTCAAAGTACACAAAAGCAGAACAAAAGTGTTCTGGAAAGATTGCAAATTTCTTCTCAATTCTAAAACAATTTGGGGAAATTAAATTTGTTATTTTTCAGTCAGATACCTCAAATATTTAAGAATTTGTGTTGACTATAGTAACCACCACTAGAATAATTAGAGGAATTGTAATATAAATTTAGAAAGAACTAAATCAGGATAGTTTATGATAAAGAGGTGTGGTGGCAGGAAATTTAGATGCAGTAATATTTCTGTTTTTATAGTGAGGGTATTACTTAAAATTTATTAATCAAGAACTAAAGGCCTATATAAGCAAAATACAAATTTACCTAGCAGACAAAATAGATAAAAAATTCTTCCATGCTAGCATATTGAATGCACACACAAGAGAAAACATAAACAGAATATATAAATATATGGGGAAATTTCATAGAATTAGACAATGAAGTTGATTAGATTCTTTTCTATCATATCAATAAATATAAATAGGTGATATATTTAGAAGAGGCAATGTTTCAATATATATCCAAATATTCATGTCTCTTAACCCACCCACTGATGTAACTTATAAATAAATTTAGGATTTTGTACCATATTACATATACTCCCATGTCCTTTGCATGATTGTTTTTAAAAAATAATGACAAAGAGAAATAGCAAATTTTCTTTTGTAGGTGAACTGGTTAAATAAACACATACTTAATGAGAGTATTTTTTACTATTGAAAAAAATGCCTGTAAATAACTACCATATTAAAATTATATTGATTGTGCATCAACTTGGAATTATGCACAAGATACAGTGATGATTATGGTGGTGATTTTGTTTTTGTTTTAATATAACAAATTTATTGAGATGCAATTTAGATACCATTCACTTTCTCTTTGAAAGTGTGCAATTCAGTGGGTTTTAGTACATCTAGAGAATTGTGCAACCATGATCACTCTCTAATTTTAGAATATTTTCATCACCCCCAAAGAAACTCCATGTATTAGCAGTCACTCTGCACTCCCATTTTTCCAGCCCCTGGAAACCAGTTATCTATTTTCTGTCTCTATTGGTTTGCCTGTATGGGACAATTTAGTTTGACGGGAAACATACAATATGCAGACTTTTGTCACTGTTCATAATATTTGGCTTTCATCATTGAGTATGTTTTCAAGGTTTATCTATGTTCTAGCCCTATATCAATACTTTGGGGGAAAGAGACTGGGAGATAATGGCAGGATTTCACTTCTCATTTGGAACTTTTCTGAGTTGTTTTTATAAAAAAATAAATTAAAAACACAAACAAAAGCATATGCATGATTTATGTAACAGGATCATAGGTGTATGGAACTTATGTTATTTTCTTTTTTATTCAGTAATATATATGTATATATCATATATAAATGTCAATTATGATTTATTATATACTAAGAAAAAAACTAGGCCAGTACCCTTATATTTATGGTTATGAAGGAAACATACATAGGTAAGACAATATTAACTGTTACCCAAAAACCTATAAACCATGAAAAAACTGGTTCATTCCAAGGAAAAAATCATTTTAATCATAGGTGGTCAATTAATACATTTCACCATTAATAGCTTAATAGTTTAACACTATATTTACCTATAGTCAAATGTGCATGAAGTTAAAGGATGAATATGACATATATTTGCTACAAAACAGATATAAGAAAAGTTTATTTGGTATACACTATTATCCTGTGTTTGTTAGTAAAATTGAATATATGAAATAAATATAAGGTTTGAAAATTGAAAGAAAGGTACAACATTTTCTTTTTACTTACATGATTATAAGTGCATACCAGCATAACTAAAAATAATTTATTTCATCAATAACAGAAGTAATTCACTCTTACAAAAACTAGATGAAGGAAGCAATTGAAATACATATTTAATTAAGCCACTAATATCTACAGAGAATAATGGAAGAATGTATCCAAACTAGATTTTAAATGAATGGTTAAATCCTTTGGAAAAGAACCAAAGAATTGTACAGGGCTGCTATATAAAAAAAAAATTCTAAGTGATTTGTCAACAAAGACTGGGGCCTTGGAAAAATAGAAAGTTATATCTTGGTCCTTAGATATCAAGACCCAAAACATAGTGAAGGAAAGACCAACCTTTCCAAGCAGGTCTCCAGAGCCTGAAGACATAATGGAAATGGAAATTATATTTGACTACATTAAATAAAATCTTGTGGACAAAATATTCCAACAATTAAATAAAAACATAACATTTTTATATATGATATGCTTGAGTTGGAAAGAGTCTAAATTTCTTGATACATAAGAGTTTAAAGAAAGCAAAAAAATCAATGAAAATGGTGGAAAATTATGAGAGGACATATCACATAAAAATTAAGCCAAAAGATGTATAAACTTTTAAAATCTTACTTAGACTCACTCACAATTAGATATGTGCACCTCAAGACAATGCGGCATTTTATATCTCCAGACATAATGGTTAAGAATCCTGGCCTGACGTACAAGTCGGAATAATCTGTGCCTTTTGTGCTTTCCTTGCAGCTCTGGAAATAAATGAAATTATTCCTATAAAGACTCTTTCAGGCTAAGGGCAAATGTGGTGATTAATTTGATTTTATCTCCAGGGTATTTACTAACCCAACTCAAGGAGGATAATTTTAAAACAGGGAGGAAGCATAGAACAGCAATTGTTGGTACTTAGTCTACTCTGTCTGGGCAAGATTGTGTTTAAGATCATGTATTGTAGTTGAGAGAACCCAGCTAAGATCAGACAGTCCTTGGTCTGACCCTATTCTGCTACCTACTTTGTTCTGCCATCCTAATCAAATGTCTCCACTTCATTTTATCATTCATTTTTTTCATCTTTAAAGTAGGTATAATAGGTCTGTTGTGAAGTTCAGAAGAGGTAACGTGTAAGATGGACAAAGGAAGAGTGTAATAGAGCTAGCTATTTGTTTTTTTTTTTTTTTTTCTGGAAACTCATGTGTAGAGATTGGAGGGTATTCCACAAAGCCATGCATTTGGAAGCTGCTGGAACTTTGTGTATCCCCTTAACTTAGGGAATAAAGAAACATTGGTATTTGAGGTCACTTAAATAAGAAGAAGCCCTGTACTGAAAAGGAAGGTCAGTGTGTCACCACTGCAATAGCTTTTTATGAAGATATCCTGGGATCTGGATCCATAATAATTGTAAAATACATAATGAACAGAATCCTGGGGTTTAGAGTGAGGCCATCTGGATTCAAATGCTGGCTCTCCCTTACATTCATGGTGTGACCTGGGCTAAATCATTAAGCTCTCTGAAAATCATCAGATCCCTCAGTTTAGTGGGAATATCATGGATGGTTTTGATCATAGATGTAAATTATATTAAAGAATGTGTGTAAGCCATTGACCATATGGTTAATAGGCTCAATATTTGTTCATCAATTGTAAGAAATGTATCATACTCATGTAGATGTTATCAATAGGGGAAAATGTGAGAGGCACAGAGCATGGGCTACATGGGAACCCCCTGTATTTTTTATGTGACTTCTCTTTGACTTAAAGCTTCTTTGAAAATAAAATGAAAAAAAATTAGACACTGGGGGAACACACAGAAGAAATTGTAAATATACATAAAAGATAACAGATCTTATGGTGATAAAAGGTGCAATGTAAAAAAAATGCTTTTGTTTTGGGGGAGGTTTGGATTACAGAAAAGTTACAACTATGGCAAGAGAGGATGACCATTTGGCTCATAAGTCAAAGTATATAACAAACAAATACATAAAAACACATAACAGAGCAAAAAAGCCTGCATGTTGTGTTTATATATTTGAGTTAGGATCTTTGAACTGGTGTGATACCAGAGCAGGATGTATACAGATACCAAGCTTGATAAACATCAGAGTTTACAGTTTTGCTCTAAATGAATATACTCTAGGCAAAAGCATCATGGTCCTTAACAGTAAGACAATTAGGGCTTTGCTTTACTTTATCATTAGCTATAATATTTTAGACAAGTCACTAAACAGACATAAATAGCAACAACAACTAACTATAGAAGGAATTAAAATCCAGAGTTGCCACAATATATTATCTAAAATATTCATATCTAACCAAAAATTTTGAGGCACGCAACAACCCAAGAAAGTGAGACACATATACAGATAAACAACCAAAGCAACAAAACAAAACAAAGCCCTTACTAACTGTGTCTGAGATATGCCATTTGTTGGACTTAGAAAATTAAGACTTCTTAACACCCACTATATAAATAATACCAAAGAACTAAAGGAATCCTTGTTTAAAGAATTTTAAGAATGATTATAATGACTCATCAAATAGACAAGATCTCTCTCTCTCTCTCTCTCTCTCTCTCTCTCTCTCTCTATATATATATATATATATATATATATATATATATACATGAAAATTATTGCAAAACAAGCAAGTGGAAATTTTAGATATAAAAAATACAATAACAGATGAAAATTTCTCTATAGGTGCTCAACAGCAGATTTGAGCAGGCATAAGAAAGAACTAGCAAAGTTGAAAATAAATTCATATACATGATATGATCTTAAAATACAATGACACTATAATTAAAAATAAAATTAAACAGAGTCTCAAAAACCAGTGGAATACCTTAAAGCTCACTAAAATACATGTACTGAGAGTCTCAGAAAAAAAGAAGAGAAAGAACATAAATGTATTTGAAGAAAAATAATGACCAAAAATGTCCCATATTTTATTAAAAAAAAACATGAAGCTACATTGTATTAGTCAGCGAAAGGGGTGCTGATGCAAAATACCATAAATCTCTTGGTCTTTATAAAGGGTTTTATTTGGAGTAGAAGCTTACAGTTACCAGGCCATAAAGTATAAGTTTCTTCCTTCACCAAAGTCCATTGCCACTTGTAGAGAAAGACAGCTGCAGACTTTTGCCAAGGTTCAGGCTTTTTGGGTTCCTCTCTTTCTGGGGCTCTGTTTTCTTTTGGGCTGAGCTCCTCTGGTTCCTCCACAAGGTCAGCTATAGACTATCAGGCAAATGGCTTGCTTCTCTTCCCAGGGCTTTGTCTCTGTCCTCACGACCAACTTCCTCTGTAGGCTACTTCCTGGGGCTCCAGCTCAAATCTTGGATTACAACTCCAATTCAAAACTGCTCCAACACTGTCCTTTGCCATGTCTTTTATCTTTGAGACCCCACCCACCAAGGGGTGGGGATCAACTCCCTACTGACATGGCCCATCAACCACCTAATCATAACTTAATCATGCCCAGGTTAATAGACCAGTTTATAAGCTAATCCAATATCTATTTTTGGAATTCGTAACTTCATCAAACTGCCAAACTGCTACACTACACATAACAGGGGGTTACACATAGATTTATCATATTTAACTGTTGGTTTCCAAAGATAAATACACAAATATTCAAAGCAACAAGAAAAAATTGACTAACTTCTTGTCAGAAACAATGGAGGCCAGAATTAATAGGTGACATGGGAGATGATAAATTTCCACAGGAAGGAAAGAAAGAGATATTTTTCTACTTAAAGATCACTGTACGCTTTGAAAGAAAAATAATTTTAGAAGGGGATTAGTCATTTTGCACCTCCTGAATTTCAAATGGTTTAAAACTTTATTTCAATAGAACATCACTTAAAATTCTCTGTATCAGAGAATGAAATAATTTAATCCCTTTACATAAAGGTGAACATTATAATTTTTCAACTAAGAACTTAATTACGGTTTATGTGGGTCTTCTGTGTTTATTCTCTCTTAAGTACTAAAAATCAGAAAACCCCAAAATTTGCAGAATATTTAGAAAATACACTAATTAATTGATGTTTCAACTGCATTTCAAGCAGCAATTCCTGTTTCCTGTTAGAAATTTAGTGAGATAAATAGCTTAATAATATTTTGAAATGAACTATTTTGAAATGTATTATTAGTTACCATAAAATGATAAAAATTATTGGGACAGTTTTTTTTTTTTTTTTCCAGAAAAAAAAAAAAACGTGTAACAGCTTTATTGATTCATTAAGGGAAAAACTGAAAACTTCAACATAACCCACATCCTTCTCCCTGGACTAACTCCTTTAGCACAGATTATGGTTCATAAATATTGGTTTTCCTCAAAGTTGGGACAGTTTTGAAATTTTTTTCTAATATAAAAATTACTGAAAAAGGCATTAAGTGGATGTTTTTCTTTGTAAACTATTATCAATGAAAGAAATCACCATTTTTAAAGAAACACAATTTCTGAAAAGTAAGCTGAAACTCCTGAGAAATTTATTTGTTAAATATTTATTTTTTGACATTATAATGTATTGATTAAAAATTAGAGTAAATTTACTAACCTAACTGACTAGCAATGTCTTCCACCAAGTGGATTTAAAGCTGTAAGTTCATTAGCTAAATAAAATAAAGTAATTTTACTATGTTCCTGAGGAAAATAAAGGTAATAAAAGAGCTTCACTTAAAGGAACAAAAACATTAGGGCTCCATTAACGTTTCTCTTTGAAGGACTTCTGAGAAAGAGAACTGTGAATAGTGTTCCTTTCAGTATAGTGAAGTTACAATTATTTGCTCTCCTCCGTATTAAGAAGAGGCAAATATATACAATCAAATTACACCCAGGATAAAAGTCTCATTCCATGTTAGGTACAGATTTAGTGGATTTAAAGCATTGGAAACCATTCATCCTTTACTTAACACTGTGGTGCATACTTTATTTTTATGAAAATATGTAGAAGAATTCTTAAGTTGTGTCTCTTTCCTTCTTCCCTTACTCCCTTCCTTCCTTCCTTCCTTCCTTCCTTCCTTCCTTCCTTCCTTCCTTCCTTCCGTCCTTCCTTCCTTCCTTCCTTCCTTCCTTCCTTCCTTCCTTCCTTCCTTCCTCCCTCCCTCCCTCTTTCCCTCCCTCCCTTCTTCCTCCCTTCCTTCCTTCCTGCCTTTTTTCCTTCCTTCCTTCCTTCCCATCTTTCTTTCAGAGTTGCTTGAATTTCATTCCATAAACTTTTTCCTTTGCTTTAAGATGAATTGCCTAATTGTTGTTTGATATTTTAAAATATGAACAGGTTTATAGCAGATACAGTGTATGATATCACCTCTCTGTACAGCAGAGCATCGTGATTTCCTTGGAGACTTCTTAGTAATTAAAAATGAAATGATTCAATACAAACTCTTAATCAGTATGAAATATAAAAAATAATTAGAATAAAATTTGTAATCCAAGTGTATAACCCAGTTTCTTTCAAATTTTCTTAGTAATTAAAAGTTGAGGAATAATTTATATTATTAATTTATATAATATCTGATCAAACAATATATTTTAATATTATAAATATTATAATAAATTTTTCATGTGTAGCTAATTGAAAGAAACTGAATAATTTCCAAAGTGAGAGAGTAAATACTCTAGATTTTAATGTTTGCAAAAGGTTTATTTTTCAGGCATATTAAGGATGGAAATTAGAAATTGTATAGGAAATATTTAATGATTCTCACACCTACTTTAAGAACAAATTGAGTCTTAGAAGGGTTGAATGAAAAGTTAATACAGAGATTGGCACCAAATTAACTAATATTTCAAGTAAAAGTCTATACAATTTGAAGAGGCCTTACATGACCTACCTAAAAAATATATTTAAATTAGTATTACTTGTATCTAATTTTGCCTCTCTTTTTCTTGTTTTGCTAATTTGAAATTCACTTTAGAGTAGAGATAAAATCATGGAGTTGTTAATTATCCCTATAACAACAGGCTCAAAAAAAGACTGTAGGAAATTATCAATATTGCACTTCATATCCACCTTTCTGGTTTGAATGTGTGAATTGATATTCAAAGTCTCTATTTTAAGTATATTTGTTAATATTTGCAGAATGTATCATTTATATACCAATTACTGTATGCCACCATAAAAATTTGATTCTTCATGTAGATATTTGCTCTTTTATTTTAGTTTCTCTGTACAAGACAGTGTAATCAATTTTATCTGTAGAATTTGGTTTATGAGTTTGGTTTTACATTTACATGGGCTTACTTTTTTTTTTTTTTTTGAGATACAAGGGCCAGGGATTGAACCTGGGACTTTGTATGTGGGAAGCTGGTGTTCAAATACTGAGTCACCTTGGCTCCCCTGCATTGGTTTTTTCATTTGTTTGTATGTTGTTTATTTTTTTGTTTTTAGGAGGCACTGGGGACCGAATCTGGGACCATGTGGGAAGCAGGTGCTCAACCTATTGAATCATATACACTCCCCAGGGCTTAATTTTTAAGGTCTCATCAGATAAATCGATATCCTATATCATCTTTAATTTTATGCATATATGAAAGTAAATACCTTAATCTACCTCATGCATTTTGCATGCATCAATAAATATATGTTCCATGGTGATAATAACGGTGATGTTGAATAATATTGCAATAATGTTGGAGTGCTATCCTTTATTTTAAATCATAGACAAGCAGCTGGCAGAGTGTAATCAAGACAGTCCTGAAATCCAGAGAATCAATTTTTTAGTTCAAATTTACTCTTAAAAACTGTGCATTCTTGAGTTATTCAATTAACTATTTTTGTCTCAGTTTCACAGTCTATAATATGATAACAATGCCTAATAACACTGAAAACCTCACACTAATATTTTGAATATATACTGATGATTGTGGATCAAAGGAGTTTTGAAAAATTCAGGAACATTTGAGAATGAGGCCTTTGACAAAATCCAGTTCCCAGAGAATTAAAGTTATCCACTAAACCTTGAAATTATTTTGTTAAACATCATTAATGCAAATCCTTCTATAATGCCTTCCAAACTTTTTGGAACTTATGTGTGACCTGTTTTGGCTTCTCAAGATAGTCATGAATAAATATTTTCTATTGTCTAGACTTTCAGGTACGCTTGGTGTGTGTAGACATAGGGTGCACTTTCCCTTTGAACTGATTCTCAATTGACCACTTCATTTTCTTCTATTTCTCATCTCTTCTTACATAGCATCAGTAACTTTTCAAAGCCCTTTGAAATATTTTCCAGCCATTTATTTTTTAAAATATGTTTCTTATATTTGTCTGCTGTCATTCCTGATTACAATGGAGGAAATCAGATTGTTTTTATAATTAATCATTTTTTTTACTCAGAATTCTACGGCTTTTATAAGAGAAAATGGCAAACATTTCCTCAAATCTCATTTCCTTTTACTTGATATAAAATATAAACTGTTTTAATAAGTTTACATATACTTCCAATATGAAAACTAAATATATGGGCAATATACAGATTAGTTAATAGACTCATGATTTGCTGAATATTTTCACTGGTACAGAATACTGACTCTCAATGGTACATCATATATGTCACTACTTATATATGACATTCTTAATCAATATAAATATAATTCTTTGAATGAAACTAATTAGGAATGAAAGTCGACAAATATATTGACAGCATACACATTATCTATTTTAATCATCTAGCATCATCATCTAGCCATCTAGCTATCATCTGCTTGCATACAAAGAGTAAACATATATACATTAAATATATATTCCTTTTATGTGTGATGCTTATTATGACAGAGTTCAACAGTCCTCCTTCTTTGAACTTTTGTCATCCCCTTTCCACAGAATTTAATTCTTATTTTTATCAATTTTGTTGTTTCTGATCTCTTACTTTAACTTTAGTGTATATGATCACCTTCCTTTTTTATTCAATTCTATTATTTTATTTCCTTATATGTGTTCTCTACTAATTATTGAACTTAAAATATAAGTTTATTTTCAATGTTTTTACATGAGAGATAAAACAACATTTTATAAACCTAAGAGGACTATATAGGGCATTACTATACCACATTAATGCATGTACAGATTTCATATAGATGATGTAATAATAGATATATACATTTACAAAAGGAAGGAATAGGGAAGATTGTCTATTGGTATTCCCTACATATTCTTTTCAAAAAAGAACCTATAAGTACAAATCCAGATTCAAAATGAAGAAACTTGTGGTGATTTATTTCCCCAAATCAAATCTGTATTATTTTAAAGCCTCCACACAAACTGTCAAACTTTTCCATGCCCCTTAACAATTGACTTCAGTCAGGCAAGGCCAATAAATGCCTTGTTTGTGTTTCTGAAGAAGTCAGT
This sequence comes from Tolypeutes matacus, assembly GCA_026826555.1. Taxonomy (NCBI): domain Eukaryota; kingdom Metazoa; phylum Chordata; class Mammalia; order Cingulata; family Chlamyphoridae; genus Tolypeutes; species Tolypeutes matacus. The sequence goes on along the minus strand of JAKSZT010034205.1, from coordinate 934,920 downwards.
TTCTTAGTACTGTAGATGATTTGGTCTGTGAATATTTCATTTAAAGCAACTAGGCACAAAATATTATCTTGATAAAAATGACATTTATAATTTCCAAAGTTCTTATATTAGCTGAATACATTCATCATATTTTATGAGTGGTGGTGCCAATAAATTTTTTCTTACATTTTCATCACTGAAAGTGATGATTGCTTCAGATTTTTGCTTATGTCACTTAATTTTTTGATAAAACAGTTTTTGAATATCTGTCCATTGATTCTTTGGAAGGGTGGGGAACTTTATTATCTATCAAAATATTAGTGCTTTAAGAACACAGGTTTCATTTGCCCTTCTCTGCAAAAAAAAATAAAAAAAAGCTGAACTAGTTCACATCAGTTAGTGATTAATATTATTGAAATGTTATTTACCCCCTGTTAATTATCTCTTTTCTAACCACAAACTTTTTCCAAAATGTGACAATTGTGATATTGAGAATGATAGGATTTCTCAGTTTCTTTCTTACACCAATCAACATTTAATAGCTTCAAGAGTGACACAATTTATGCTTGCAAATTTTCTGGACATTATTTTTATTATTATGAGTGTAATTAAAAAAAAATTTCCTAGTCTCAGACCATTTCCATTGTCAATTTTTAATTTTTTATGGATGTATTGTCCAAGATTCTTAATGATTTATTCATTGTTTGCTTTGTGGTTGGGCAGGGTGGATAATTTTTTCTTGAGTGTCCTATCGGGATGGATAATATGTATCTGGCTGTATTGTTCTGAGTAGAAAATAATCATATACTTACCTATGCACTTGGAGTTAGGTATGTTCATTTAAATATGAATACCACTGACTTGCTTTATTTCTAGGGAAAAGCCTTAAAAGCAGGTGCATGCTTCATGTTTATTATGTATAGGAAAATAATGCAAATGTATTTAGGTGGGATATTAATTTAGGATATAAGAGAGTTTTATGCAGGAAATAGCCTGGGAAGATTGATCCAAATTGAAACAATACACATGGTAACCCTAGGAAAACAAATATAACATGGAGAGTATCCTTTACCTGTCTGTATATGTATAGAACAGGAGAAAAGATATTGTCTGCTATATTATACCCAGGGTGCTGTGAGCACCCTCCATTATCTTTGTGGTTCCACAAAATAAATAAATAAATAAAACTTCAGACGACCATTTCTAAAATAACTTTTTCTATAAAGATAAGGATATTGAGATTCACTATAATTTGACTTATTTCACATAAGTTTTGTGATGGCAAGTCAGTTCCTATCTTTTCTTAATGTAATTTAATCTTCCATGATTGATTATCTGGGTTATATTTAGCAATTATTTAAACTTTCTAAGTCTTGCTCCATTGTTTGTGAGAATTAATGGAAAAATATTGTCAATATTATCAATTTATATGATCATTTATTATTTATGTTAATATAATTATGGTTATAATATTATGTTAAGTCTGTAGCTGCCAAAGTTTAACACATTCCCTACTATAATAGGTATTTAATAATGATTTATTGAGTTGTTGATAATTACTTCTTTCTATGTTTCCCTTTACCAGGTCTAGAACTTGGGTGAAGCTCCAAGGTTGCACAATTAAAAGAGGTACTCATTCTCACAGACATTCCTGTACTTCCACAGTCTTGAAAGTGTAAACTTCCTTAAATATTGTACCATAGGTGTCTCTTGTCTCACCACTAGTAACATACTGCTAGGTTTGCATGTGGTCCACTAAACAAAACATATCTTGTGATGGTTAAAGAGCACTGTCCTTCCCAGATGGATTGGAATTGAATTATGATTCTGCCACCTGCTAAATGTGTGAAACCATGCAAATTACATTATGTAATTATTTTCCTCATGCCACAGTTTGATTAACTATGAAAAAGGCCGGGAATTGTCAAGACTTACAGTTATTATGTGATTTATATCATTTAGTACAATTAAAATGCCTTGACTGAGTTGTGACATTTATAAAAGGCTGTGTAAGCACAAGCTATTATTGCTATAAAATATTAAATTTTATTTATTCTTCTAAATTTTACTCAATGTTCTACATAGCATGAAACATAATCCCCCTCCAGTTATTTTCCTGTATATAATACAATTATCATGGGAAAGAAGTGACATCTTAAAGCAATGATCAATATTCTATCTCAAACTATTCAACTCTAAAGTTGCACATTCTCCATGAATTATTTGCTTATATTTAGTTTATATTATTTTCTGAACTCTGAGAACTCAACACTTCTGTTATACTTCACTGTTCTACACTTAGTAGTACAAATTAGATAATTCTTTTCTTATGCCTTTTTTTACTCAACACTAAATGATCTGAAAAGCAGAAGCTACAATCAATTATGCTAGAAAACAGTTGTGAGACTAATATGTTGCTCAATATTTGCTTCTGAACTGAAATAAAGAAGTTCGCATTATTAAGATGAAATCATCATTCTTTAAAAAGAGAGAAGAATAATGTAAAAGATGACAAAAAGCCAAAATTTTATGTATTAGATTTATGAATGGCAGCATTTAATACAAATAATTTCATTCTTATTGATTGAATAAAATGATTTCTAGTGCTAAATAAAATATAATTGAAATTGCACTACTGAATTGTTTGTGGTGAAATTGCCAGTGTACAATATGAAATATTTAAAAGTTTTGTATGCCTTTATCAGTAAGGTGACAGGGTATAAGGAGTAAAACCATCTATATTATTCTTCTTTCTTATAAATATTTAGATTCTTTTAAATCAAGATTAATAAAACATAATGTTCTCATTTTTATTTCAAACTCAAGCATCTGCATATTCATTGGAAAAGTACAAATGATTAAGAGACTATCTAACACCATTCTATTTCACTTAGATATTAGTCACTGTCAATGTCTCTAATCTTCCTAAGTCTCAGCTATGTGGTGTATTTGACATAAATTATCAATTTCAACCCTAAAGCTCATTTAAAAGACAATATTGACCTTAAAATATTATATCTTTAACTTATATAATAATTGTTTTTATAAAGTAAAGTAACTTTTTCCTCCATTCCACAAAGGTTGTAAATTTATTTTTACTTTATATATTTTATTAGGGAAGTGGGTGCAGCCCAGTGGTTGAGCACCTGCTTTGCATGTATGAGTTCCTGGGTTTAATCTCCTGTACATCTTAAAAACAATGTCTTATTAAAATTATATCAAGGGGGATGGATGTGGCTCAAATGGTTGGGCATCCATCTCCCATATGGAGGAACCCGGGTTCGATCCCTAGGACCTCCTGGTAAAAATAAAATAAAATAAAATAAAATAAAATAAAATAAAATAAAATAATAAAATAAAATAAAATAAAATAAAATAAAATAAAATAAAATAATCAAGGCAAAAATACATAAATCCAATATTTATATGTTACAAACTCTTGATTCATAATGAAGTTTTTAATAATATTTTTACTGTATTTACAAAAATTTTAACAGTTTTTCAAAGTTTCACTTTTTGAAACTGATATAATATATTTAATATAAAATTTCAATTTTAAATTATATTTAATAGAATAAGAAATATGTAGAACATACTTT
>JAKSZT010034205.1:908703-928265 GCA_026826555.1 Tolypeutes matacus | reverse complement strand
ATTTTAAATTATATTTAATAGAATAAGAAATATGTAGAACATACTTTTAAAAAAACACATTTATGACTCTGAATATCACATTTGAAAATATCATGGAAAATTGGAAATCACCATAACCTAGTTCCTATTTACCCTTCTTATTTTGAATGATGTTGGTTCTTTCACTGCAAAGAGCTTAAATATTTAAATCACTTTAGTTGAAACCAATTGTTTCCTCAAATATATTCAACTATACCTTCAGAATATTCTATTGTCTCTGAACATGAAGCGTTCTTTAAATAAAAAGTAGTTACCCTTACCCCATGGGATCCCATCCACATGACACATTGAAATTTCTAATTGAAACTATCTTTTTGGCTTCCTATGATATATATATATTTTTCCCAGATAGCTCTTACTCTACCCAAAATAATCTTTCTCTTCACCCTTTTCATGGAGAATAGAGTGCTCAGCATATTGTAGTTATTAGATATGAATATGGTGCTTAGCAACAACATTTGAGGCCATCCATAATTGACACAAATCCAATTCTCACATTATCTATTATGAACACTTCATATGGTTTCACTGCTGTTAATAGAAATGAGCTTCCATCTCATTTTCCTAAACATATTTTATTTATTCTTTCCTCTGTAATAGGTGTGTATTCATGGTAAGGAGCCAGAATTTGTAACTGATCTAATAAATATCCTAATAACAAAGACTAAATCATTACCTGTAAATTATATAGTCAATAATTGATTGCTTCACAGCAACCTGGACAATCTATGTGTCAGCTGTTGGATGTATTAAATATAGTTTAAAATTTATTTGTTGACCAAAGATCATTATTATTAGGCAAAAATTCTTCTTTTTCTTTCAGTATTTTGCCATCTTTCCTTGATTTCATCCCTTTTGAAACTCATCTTTAAGGATGAATACTATCAGCTAAACTTAGTAGATGATGGAGTAAGTGTAGGTGAAATAATGGGAAAGTTGCCAAGAAAGTAGTCTGTCTCTTCTAAGTTTCCAGTCTGAGTAAGACAATTATTTCCAACACTGAGATTGTTTAAAAATATTGGCTTGAAACCAAATAACTGGAATCAAAATTAAGATGCTACTTCCTACTATTTAGTAAATAGTGATTTCTAAAAGTTTAGGATTACAAATAGAAAATATTGCTTAGAGAGGTAAACTTATAGCATTGTGTTATAGAAAATGTTTATGCAAGTTAGTTGCAAAGTATAAGGAGCAATGATTCTGTTAGCATGGAAGGTGAGTGGACAGCAGGTGGTGAGAGAGGTCTCATGAGCGAACCAGATTTGTAGGAGGACAGCAAGCGAGTGAGAAGGCAGCCAAGCCTGAACTACTTCATATGAACAACTGAGAAGTAGCTAAATTGAAAAAGAGTTCTACAGGCTTGTATTTAGTACAGCAAAGTATTTTGCATGAATAAAGTAATTTTCTGATGCCATAGAAGACAGAGTCTAGAAGAAGATTCAATTACAAACAAGAATTTGTCATATAATAAAGATAGCATGACAAATCAGTGAATTATGTTCTTTAAAATAAATGCTGTTGGGACAACTTGGTAGCCTTTGAGGAAAAACATATTTTTAAATTAATACTTCATAATATAGCAGGAAATTCTCTAAATGCTATGAAGATTTAAATATTTAGAAAAAGAAAAAATAAGATAATTTCTAAGAATTTTTTTTTATATAATTTTGTGTAAGGAAAGCTTTCTAACTATGACTCAAATTTTAAAATGTAGGACACAAAAATTGAAAAAAATCACTGTATAAATATAAATAGTGCTACATGGTGAAAAGAAACAAATACCAAAAGTAAAATGAAAAGGAAATTGATAAAGTAGAGAAAGTAAATATCAATCATATCTCAGATAAACAGCTAATTGTACTTATAAAGAAAATATTATTACATAAGAACAAGGAAACTGATTATGTCTCTTACTATGTCCCAGGAGGGTGGAGAGTCCTCCCAGCCTTTCACTATAATTATCTTCTTTTGGTTTTTCCATATTTGTGTCCTTTTACTTTAATAAAGCTAAAATTATAAGTGAAGTCCAAGATCTAAGTAGAAAAGTGGAACAAATATATGAATTAACAGTTCACAGAAAAGTGAGTGAATCAATGAAAAGATACCCCACTTCTTTGTGAAAAAAAAGGAATTTAAATTTAAAACTATACAGAAATTTCTTATGCAATATCTTAGTAAAATATATAAAACTGTGAAGATTTGGGTTTTTTTTATGGTAGGTCCAAGTGACTTCTGTAATACTTCTTGCACCCTGGGCAGGCCACCTCTACATGTCCAATGAATGAGGTGTCAATTGCTTCTGTGTCTTGGTTCTCTTATACTGTGTTCCCTTAGCCAAATTGCTTGAGGAAACCCAGACCCAAGACCAACTGATGAAGGAGGAAGAATTTGAGACATTTGTTTTCAGGCAAAAATCACCCAGTTGATAACATTGTTCATCAGTACTTTCCATTTGAACAAAATGATCCTTGAGGGAACTTCTTTCAAATACATCAGATGCTCTGAACAAAATTAGATATGAAAGTTTTGCAGATCCCAGTGCTATACTCTCGGAAAGAGTTACACCTTAATCTCATTAAAAATAAACAAGATTAAACCCTCCCTAATGTGAAGACTAGAATTGGAATGACAAGGCTGATTTGATCAATTATCTTGGTACTATCACCAAGTCTTGGGCCAAGGTATTCATGGAAGCTTTGTAGACTTGTGCAGTCATCTCTATGATTGACCCATTTGGTGTTGGTTTTTATTCTGCATATTTAGTTGCTGAGAAAGTTTGGTTATCACCAAACATGATGAAGAGCAGAATACCTGGGTATCTTCAGCAGGAATGTGATTCTCAGTTAAGACTGACACAGGTGAAAACATGAGTCATGGAACAAAGGTTATTTTGCATCTTAAAGAAGACCAAACTGAGTACTGGCAGGGGGGAAGAATAATGGAGATTGTGAAGAGGAAACATTCTCATATTATTGACTATCCAATTACTGTTTTTGTGCAGAATGTGACAAAGAAGTGAGTGATACTGAGGCTGAAGAAAAGGAAGATAAAGAGGCCGAAAGGAGGAAAATGAGTCTAAAACAAGCCAGAAATAAAAGAAATTGTTTCTAAAGAATAAGTAGAAGAAAAGAAGGATGGTGACAAGAAGAAGAGGAAGATCAAGTAAAAGTACATTGATTAAGAAGAACTGAGCAAAGTCTCTCTGGACCAGAGATGTTGACAATATGATTAAAGAAGAACAGGGAGAATTCCATCAGAATTTGACCAATTACTGGCAAGATTACTTGGTTGTGAAGCATTTTTCAGTTGAAGTAGAACTGCAATTCAGGGCCTTTCTCTTTCCCAAGATGTGCTCCCTTTGAACAGTTTGAAAATAGAAAGAATAAGAACAATAAGTTTGATGGATGCAGTTTTCATCATGGATAATTGTTAAGAGCTAATCCCTGCTTTCAATTAGAGGTATAGTGGACTCTGAGGATCTCCCAGTAATTACTTTACTTGAGATGTTGTAACAAAGCAAAATTTTGGAAGTTATTGTGAAGAATTTGTTCAAAAAGCATTCTTCACTGAACTGACAGAAAATAAAGAGAACTACATAAAGTTTCATGAGCAGTTATCTGAAAATATTAAGCTGGAATACATGAAGACTCAAAACTGTAAGAAGCTCTCAGAGCTATTAAGAGAGTACATGTCTGCTTCTGGTGATGAGATGGTTTTTCTCAAGGACTATAGCAGCAGATGAAGGAAAACAAGTAGAATACCTATAACAATACTGGTAAGAGCAAGGACCAATTTGTAAACTGGACATTTGTGGAGCATATTCTGAAACATGGCTTAAAGTTATCTATGTGACTGAGACTATCAATGAGTGTTGTGTGGAGTAGCTGAAGGGATTTGAGCAGTAGATGTTAGTCTCTTTCACCAAAGAAGTACTGGAAATTCTAGAAGATGAAGAAGAAAAAAGAAAGAGGAATAGATAAAATATTCTGCAAAATAATGAAAAATGTTTTGGAAAATTTATCATAAGCCTTCAGAGACAATTTCTCAGTGGATTATATGGCAACAAAGAAACACCTGGAAAACAACCCTAATCATTTCATTATTGAAATCTTAATGCAAAAGCCAGAGAATGACAAGATTGATAAGTCTTTGAAGATTCCTAATTACATGGTAACAGGATCTTTAGGATAATCATATTTGTATTGATGAAGATGACTATACTGCTGAGGATACTAAAGCTATTGTAACTGAAGAAACCCCACCTTGTGTAGGAGATAACAACATATCACACATGGAGGAAGTGTCCTAACTTCTGCCTGCAGAATACTAGTATACGTTTTCAATATTTCTCTTCATGATTGCTGATAATATATTTACAAGAATTTTTAGTTAATTTTCATTAACATTTTAAAAATCTGGATGCCACAACATACTTAAGAAGAAGATAAGGTTACTTTCTAATTCTAAGCATGATATAATGTAATACTTCAGGCACTGAAGTAAAATTAGTAATTTTCCTATTCCCCATTGGCTTATTTTATTAGCTTGAAGTAATGTTTGTTATAATATTAACTTTTCTGTCTAAAATGTTTAGCTATTAGAGGACATCCAGGACAATGGCAACAGAATAGCCAGGCAGGGCCCAATTCTCACACAAGAACAATGGAGAAAGGGCAAAAAGCTGTATGAGGGACCTACTTTAGGGGTCAGCAGACTAGGACAGTGCAAGTCCCAAGAGGGAGACAGACAGAGATGAAGAACCCAAAACAACTTACCTCAGATACTAAACTCTGCCACCTTTGGGAATGGCACACATCCCCCACCTCCAAGCCTGCTGCCTGGATAAAATCCATGGCTTACTGCAGCCACCGTAGAGGGGAACAGACATCTTCTTCCTTAGGAAGAGGGAGGGTGCAGCAGAATGTGGAGAATGGTTTCTTTTCAGTGAATTTGGCCAGCAGAGCACACATAGAATCTTAGCCTTGTCCAGACCAGAATCACAGGTAAGCTGAGGTTGAAAGATATACATCTGTGAAAAAGTTCTCCCATAAGCTCCATTTCTGGCCAGCCAGAAGACTGCAAGGAGAAAAGCAATTTTAGATCTTTCTTGTCTTGAATGCCTGGGAGAATATTTGTGCCCCACTAATGAGTCCCTGGCCTGATTTTGATGCTTAAGATGGACAATTTTAAAGACTCGGATTCAGTTGAAACCAAAATCAAAGAATAGCCATGAAACAAAACCACTAGGCAAGAAAGACCACTGTGTGGTCTCACCTGGCCTGGAAGGGCTCGTGGGGCACAGCAGACCAAATTGTGTCCCTCTCTCTCCTCTTTCTCTTTCCTCTTTCCTGGGGTGGTAGATCCCTTGAGCCACTTTTTGTGTAGTCGTAGGCCCAGAGACCGGAGAATTCTAAAGACTTTTTAGTGTGGGGGAGGGTGCTAGCAGCAGCAGCCGCCGCTGGTTCTAACTCACAGTTCTGTTGTCAAAATTTCCCTCTTTTGTTCCTCTCTCCTCTGGTTGGTGTGCAACACTCACCTGCTGTACTAAACCCTAGAAGATCTTTTTTGGGGCTGTTTCAGCCTGTCCTCTAGCTATTTTTTCTGGAGAAGAGATTCCCATGTCTTTTTAGTCTGCCATCTCCCCAGAAGACCCCAAAAACTTAATGTTTTAACCTGTTATCAATCTGCATGAGAATAGTATTGTTATTTATAGTTCTACTTATTCTTAGAAGAATGTTACATTTCATGAAAACAACCAAATTTCTTTATGAATTATGCTGGTTTTCTATCTGCATCTCTAAAATACATGTGGTCTTCTCATCATCAACAAAAATGAAATTTAAAAGTGAAGCATGTTAGTCTGTCTAAGTTATGTTCTACCTGTTGGTTAACATAATACTGGTAAAAGTGTAAAAGTAAAATGAAATAAAACTTCTGCAATTGTCTGTGGATAATGACCACAATATAAATGGTCAAATCTATGTAGAAACAGCTTTACTTAAAATACTCACAAGGGAATTATGGCCTAGATTGTAAGCTTTTGCAACAGTCACATTTATTCCTGTGCTTTAATTGTTATTTATAAATAGTGAGATGGCTTTACTCTTTGTGTATAACCTAATATCTCCCTAAACCTTTAAATTTCGCTATGATACTCGAAACTCAGAGCTAAAGTTTGCCAGCAATAAAGATGCTAATGAAGCAGCATGGATTCTAAAAGACCACCCCAATTATAGAAGCTAAAGAAAGAATCTGACTCCAATTAAAAAGCAAATGGGAGTAATCTAGTTAAAGACTAAGGTGATTATAAATGCAAAGGAAAAAAAAACTAATACAATGGTTTGATAAAACTTTAATTTATGGAAACCAATATTAATTTTGTTGAGAAAATTTTAAATTTCTTTGCTGCACTATCTAGTTTAACCTGTATGGTAAGTTTATTTGAACTGCCTACCTAACATGGAACCTAAATAGGAAATGAAATTATGACATTTGTTACAGAACTAATAGAATATTTATTTACATTATGTTATCAGTATCCCAGAAGGAGAAGAGAATTGAAAAGGGGCAGTAAGAATATGTGAGTAAATAATGACTGAAAACTTGGTAATTTCACCAAGAAGAAATAACTGTAGTAAATATTTATGCACACCTAACCTGGGTACCTCAAATTCATGAGGCACACACTGGAAAAATTGAAGAGAAAAATAGATATATTTACAATAATAGTTGCAGACTTCAATACAACACCTTCAGTATTAGAGAGGATATCTGGACAGAAAATAAATAAGGAAACAGAGAGCTTGGATAATTTCAAAAATAAACTAAGTTTAACAGACACTTATAGAGCAATAAACCCCAATGCAGCAAGATACATATTTTTTTCAAGTGCTTATGAATCCTTCTCTAGGATAGACCATATGTACAGACACAAAACATGTCTCAATCAAGTTTAAAAGATCAAAATTATACAGAATACTTTCTCTGATCATAATGGAATGAAGGTGGAAATAAAACATTGAGAGAAAAATGGAAAATTCACAAATATATGGAGATTAAACAACACAATTAAATAATCAGTGCATCAAAGAAGAAATTGCCTAAGAAATCAGTAAATATGTCAAGAAAAAATTAAATGAGTGCACAAAATAGCAAAATCTATGGAATACAGCAAAGGCAGTGCTGAGAGGGAGATTTTTAGGCCCCAATTCATACATTCAAAAAGAAGAGCCAAAATTGAAGACATAACTATATAACTGAACACATGAAAAAAAGAACAGCAAACAAATCAAGTTGAAGTAAAAAAATAAATATCAGAGCAGGAATAAATTAAATTGAGAACAAAATAATGATAGAGAGAATCAACAGAACCAAAAATTTGCTTCATTTAAAAGATCAACAAAATTGACAAATACTTAGCTAAACAACAAAGAAAAGAATAGAGAAAATGCAAATAAATAAATGAAAAATATAAGGGGAATATTATTACTGATCCCACAGAAATAAAAGATATCCTAGGGATACTATGAACAACCATATGCCAATGAACTAGGCAACGTAGATGAAATAGACAAATTACTAGAAACACACTATGGTAGTTTGAGATTATTTATTAATTCCAAAAATAGTGATTATGTTTGTAAACTGGTCTGTTCCTCTGGGCATGATACCCTTTGATTGAATTAGATTCAGCTGAGATGCCTTTGATTAAATTATGTTAAGATTATGTCTTTGATTAGATAATGTCATTAGGGCAACTATGTTTGAGCCCTGCCCCCTTGGTGGACACTCAATCAAGGGAGAAGTCATTGATGAAACTATTATTGGAATCTGGAGGAAAGGCAATCTGTGTTTTAAAGTTGCAGAGAACTTAGCAAGATTGAATCCTGATGTTGTATGGATGGCAGAATTTGAAAACTACGAGCTTGGACATTTAGCAAAGGAGATTTCCAAACTAAATGTGAAAAATGCAGCATGACTTCTTCTTGCATATTATAGCAAAATGTTACAGGAAAGAGATAAGCAGATAACTGAGTTGTTGGGCACAAAAAATACAGAAACTGATTCTAGAAATTCCAAGCTTCTGTAAATTACCACAGATAATAATGCCCCGTTTTAAGACTTAAATAAACTTAAACTTGTATATTAGGATTGAAAATGCACTTATCCAGTAAATACTTGTGTAAAGTCCTACTCTCTGATGGCTTGGACACCTGCTTCCATCATGCTAAACCAACAAACTTTTTTCTAGAGCTGTATGAACAAAACTGCTGTCAGCCTGGACTAAAAGGGACATGAAGGGAGAGATGAAAGGGAAAATGGCTTTAACAGGAAAACCATGCAAGCTAAGGTCTGGAATTAAGACATCTCCTTGGGCCAAAAGAAGAACCTCACACATGAATACAGAGACAGTGAGTTTGCCCCAGAAGTTGAAGAGGGTGGCTGTTCCAGCCCACTATTCAAGGATAGTTTTGCCATCCCAGGCTACAGAGAGGGTAGAGCACATTTCCCAAGGGTTGGGGATAGTGAGGTTGACACCCTATATTTCTGAGAGATATGGGCATGTCCCCCATTGATTAGGGAAGACCCAGTCACCTACTCATTGCTCTGGGAGGGTTGGGCTTGTACACCCGAGATTAGGGAGAATGTTGCCTCCACCTCACTGTACTAAGTTGGTTGAGATTCTACCCCAGAGATTAGGTGAAGTTTGACCATCGCTACAGTGTTCTTGGAGGGTGAAGTCTGAAACGTGGTCACCACTGAGATGCTTGATGAGTGTGGAACCAAGAAAATGGCCATTGGGCAAGTCTGTGGAAAGGGTGGACCCCCATGAGGTCCCAAGAATGAGAAGAAAGCATCATCTTAAGAATGACTTTCAGACTTTGAAATCTAATGAAGTATGTCTTTCAAAACTTTAGGGGAACTATGACCCATTTTTCCCTCCATAATTCTCCTTATAGTAATGCAAATGTTTATCCTATGTCTGTCTCTTTGTATGTTGGAAGCAGATAAATTCGTTTGTAAGTTTCACAGGTTTAAATCAGAGGAGATGTTGCCCCAAGACAAACTGTATTTCTTTAAACTGATTGTGATATGATTTTTGTACTTACCCTTGCTATCTGAAAGGATTTAAGGTTTTTTGAATATTGTTATGTCTTTTTGGAATTCATAGGGTGGAGTATGGCAGCTTGAGATTATTTATGAATACCAAAAAGAGAGATTATATTTGTAAACTGGATTGTTTCTCTGGGCATGATATCCTTCAATTGTATTAGATTCAGCTGTGATGCCTTTGATTAAATTATGTTGTTTAGGGCTTTAATTTGACTGCATCATTAGGGCTACTCAGTTGGAGTCCCCACCTCCTTTGTGGGCTATATAAACAGACACTCAATCAAGGAGAACACAGAAGTAGATATACAGAGAAAATTCACAGAGGAAGAGAGACAGCTCCATAGACATGACAGAAGTCCCAGTAAAAGGGATGAGCCATTTGTATGATAGTTTACATCTGACCTCATAAAGAGAGCAGATCAGCCTAGACTGGAAAAAATGAGCCCTGGAAAGAGAGATGAGCTCTGTGTCCTACAACTGAGATAGGAAGATGCTGCAGCCATGGACCCATGGAGTATTAAGAGGGAAAAGGAAGGCTGAACACTCACAGATATTGCCTGACATCTTGCTTCAACACATGGCAACAGAGATTGGTAAAGATGTAACCTTGAGTTTGAGTCTTTAGGGCCTTGTAACTGGACTCTTTTACTCCAAATAAATACCCTTTATAAAAGCCAACAGATGGTTGGTACTTTGCATCAGCACCCATTTGGCTGACTAATACACCCACCAACAACCTACACTGACCCTAGAAGAAATAGAAGTCCTCAACAAACCAATCACAAGTAAAGAGATTAAAACAGTCATCAAAAATCTTTGAAAAATGAAACCCCCAGGAACAAATGGCTATACAGTCAATTCTACCAATCATTCACAGATTATCTAATGCCAATCTTCCTCAAGCTCTTCCAAAAATTTGAAGAGGAAGTAATGACACCAACTCATTCTGTGAAGCTAACATCACCCAAATACCAAAGCCTTCTAAAGACACTACAAACAAAGAAGATTGCAGACAAATTTCTCTAATGAATATAAATACAAAAATTCTCAAGAAAATACTTGCAAACTGAATCAAAAAGTACATTAAAAGAATTAAATACCATGATCAAGTGAGTTTAACCTAACTGTGTAGGGTAGTTCAACACAACATCAAATAGTATAATAAATCACATTAATAAATTGAAGAAGAAAAATCACGTGATCACCTTGATTGATGAAGAAAGACATTTGACAAAATACAGCATCCCTTTTTGATAAAAACACTCCAAAAGATAGGAAGAGAAGGAAGATTTCTCAAAATGTAAAAGTGCATATATAAAAATCACAGTTAACATTGTACAAAATAGGGAAAGACTGAATGTCTTCCTGCAGAGATCCAGAAAAAGACAAGGATCCCCACACTCACCACTGTTATTCCATATTGTGTTAGAAGTTCTAGCTAGAGCAATTAGGCAAGAAAAAGAAATAAAAATCACCCAAATAGGAAAGGAAGAAGTAAAACTTATGCCATTCACTGATATGATCATATACCTAGAAAATCCCCCCAAATCCACAACAAATCTACTTGAACTAGTAGATGAGCTCAACAAAGTGGTGAGATAAAAGATTAATATGCAAAAACAAGCAGTATTTCTGATGAGCAGTCTGAGGAAGAAGTAGAAAAAATTCCATTTATAACAGTTACTAAAAGAATCAAATATATAGGAATAAACTTATACTAGGACATAAAGGACCTGTATTCAGGAAACTATAAAACATTGCTAAAAGAAACCAATAAAGAGCTAAATATCATTAATATGATAATTCTACCCAAACTGATGTACAGATTCAACGTTGTCCCTATAAGAATCCCAAAAGTCTTTTTTGCAGAAGTGGAAAAGCCAATTAACAAATTTATTTGGAAGGGTAAGGTGTCCTGGATAACCAAAAATGTCTTTAAAAAAGAAGAATAAATTTGGAGGATGCTTACTTCCTGACTTTAAATCATATTACTTAGCTACAGTGATAAAAACAATATTATACTGGCATAAATATAGACAGATTGATCAATGGAACCAAATCAAGAACTCAGAAATAGGCCCTCACATCTATGGTCAAGTGATTTTTGACAAGGCTGTCAAGCCCTCCCAGCTGAACCAGAACAGTCTATTCAAACAATAATGGAAGAAATGGATATCCATATCCACATATCCAAAAGAAAGAAAGAGAACTCTTATCTCACACGTTATAGAAAAATTAACTCAAAGTAGATCAAAGACCTAAATATAAAAGCTACAACCATAAATCACATAGTACAAAATGTAGGGAGATATCTTCAAGATCATATTGTAGGCAGTAGTGTCTTAAATTTTTCACCCAAAACACGAGCAACAAAGAAAAAATTGATAAATAGTACTTCCTCAAAATGACACACTTTATGTTCTTCAGAAGACTTTGTGAATAAAGTAAAAAAGAAACCTCTTAATGGGAGAAAATATTTGGAAACTATGTATCCAATAAGGGTTTGATTTCCATGTTAGTTAAAGAGAACATACAAGTCAATGTAAAAAGACAAGCAACTTAATTTAAAAAATGGGCAAAAGACTTGAGTAGACATTTCTCCAAAGAGGAGCTACAAACAGCTAAAAAGCAAAATCTGGGCAGAATCTACGATAAGGTGATGGGGTGGCAGTGGACAGAGGTGAGTGGTACAGTGTTGTGTGTATGGGTCATGGTGGTGGAGTGTGGCTGTGAGCAGTGTTCAGGGGGTGGGTTGGGCTATCCATGTCACTGGGTGTAGGGCTGGAAGAAGAAACAGAGGAATTCTGAGGAGGTTGAGGACTGTGGTTGTGAATGCAATTCTGGGAGTGTTCTTTTTTTTTCACTTCTTTTTTATATTTAAAAAAAATTTTAAAAGATACTTAGATTACATAAATGTTATGCAAAAATTATAGGGATTACCATATGCCCCATGTCCCACACCTCCCACAATCTCCCACATAAACATCTTTCGTGAGTGTGGCACATCATCTACAATGGATATACACATCCTTGACCTCACTGATATGAATTAAGGAAATTGAGCAGTCTCTGAGAACCATTGTCTGAGAGGTAGAATACAAGAAAGGAAAGAGAAGAGAAAGTTGGGAGTGTTCTTTTGACAAATATGGCATTGTTGAGTCACTGATGCAGTCACTGGTGTCAGTGTAGGGGGATATGTGGAGATGGTTGCACCCGGGGTGTACCTCTGTGGAATATGAATATGTTCACGTTGTAAAAGGCTGTTATCTTAATTGGTGGAGACTACACAAACCCCAACAAAATATTAAACTCCCATCCTGGGGAGTCCTGCTATATTCTCAGATAGATTAGCAAGAACTTCTAGAGTACATAGCAGTGCCTAATAAAAAAGAACAGACCAATACACCAAGCCATTGATAATTTTTGTACTTATGAACCTTATTTTTTGTAAATTTGTAACTTATTCTAATAATAACTATTGCCTAGGAGATAATTTTTGAAAACCTCCTTGTTATTCAAATGTGGCCTAACTCAGCAAATAAACTCACTTCCTCAACCCCCTCCACACCGGCGTGGGGCACCGAGGGATTAATATCAAGCACCAGCCAGCAATGCATTTGGATAAAGACCTTGACCAAAAGGGAAAAACATTAAATGAAAAAGAGTTTTTACAGCTGAGAAATTTCAAAATGAGTCAGGAGGTCATTCCAGAGGTTGCGCTTATGTACCTCTGAGGAGTATCCCACTAACTACCACAGTAAACAATGCCTCAAGCAGGAGTGCTCCCAAGGGCTTTAGAGACAACCAGACACTATACGCAAGGCACATAACCCCATGAAATTAGCACCCTGTTGGTGGACCTTCGCTTGGAATACAGGAAAACATATTTCCCCATTGTTATAGAAAGAGATTCAGTTATAATTTCCCTATGCATGAATTTTCTACCCTTTTGACTGAAACCTATATTGAGCACTATACCCATTAAATATATATTCCAGAGATTTAAATCTTCAGTCTGTTCATATGCTACTTGAGTCCTCAATTTCAGAAGAGTTGTGACCAACACCTACTCCCCAGTTCATCACACTCATTCAACACATCTAACAAAATGATGATGATGGACAACTCCATCCCAAAAAGCAAAGAGTATCTACAACTGCAAGCAAAAATGTTCCATCTATCTGCCCCATAAGATCTAAGCCCAATCTGAAGCAAATTAGGCATCACCATACCAAAATCCTCAATATTGAGGAATGAACAAACATAAGGAGGGAATACAATCATGGACCAAAGTAGACTTATTATTATTGTAGTAACAGAAGAACTTGTAACATTTATATAAAGATGTGATTATCAGAGTTTCTGATGGGTGAGGGAGGGAAGAATAGGCAGAACATAGGGCATTTTTAGGACATTGGAATTATTCTGCATTATATTGCAAAGATGGATACAGGCCATTGTACATTTTGTCAAAACCTATAAAACTTTATGGTGCAACTTGTAAACCATGATATAAACTTTAGACCTTAATTAGTGTCAATGCTTGAAATTTGTTCATCAATTTTAACAAGTGTACCACAATAATATAAAATGTTATTGATAGGGGAAGATGTGGGATGGGGAAGGGGTGCAATATATAAGAATCCTAAATGAAATCTAAAACTTCTCTAAAAATAAAGTTTATTATATGAAAAGAAACATCACTAGCTATTAGGGAAATGCAGTTCAAAAATACAATGAGATATAATTTCATACCTTATAGACTGGCCATTAGTAAAAATGTAGAATGGTGCAGCCTCTGTGGAAGACAGTTTGGTGGTACCTCAAGAGGCTGGATATAGAACTGCCATATGATCCAGCAATCCTATTATTAGGAATATATTCAGAAGAACTGAAAGCAAGGATACAAACTGACATTTTCATGCCTATGTTCATAGCAGCATTATTCACAATTACTAAAATATGGAACCAGCCTAACTGTCCATCAACTGATGGATAAACAAAATGTGGTATATACATACAATGGAATGCTATTCAGCTGTAAGAAGAAATCAAATTGGGATGCATACGACAACATGGATGAATTTTGAGGACATTATATTGAGTGAAAGAAGTGAGACCCAATAGGACAAATATTATATGGTCTCCCAAATACAAACTAAATATGATGAGTGTTAAACTCATGGAGTTAATATCTAGAATATAGGTTACTAGGAGATAGAATGTGGATTGAGAATGGAAGTTGATGCTTAATGTATGTAGAATTGTTATAAAGATTTACTGTAAAAGTGTAGACATGAATGCAGTTGTTGGTAACACATTATAGTGAGTAAAACTAATACTGCTGATTTATAAATGTGATTGTGGCTGAAAGCGATAGTCTGGGACATAAATATTATTTGAAAGGAAGCTTATTCTAGGGAATGTATAACAGTACTTTTATTGGAGGATGATGATTGTGGTTAATAGTATAAGTATAAGAATATTCTTCTTTTACTAATTGCTAAAATATTGTAATATGTAAAATTACAACTAATGTAACTTATAGATAATAGTTAACAGTAATATGGTCATATTTTTGCAACAAAGAAGATATTATATCAGTTTTGAGGGACAAAAATAGAGGGGGTATATGGGAGTATGGGATTTTTCCTTTTGGACTAATGAAAACATTCTAAAATTGACTGAAGTGATGACAGACCAACTCTGTGATGAAAATGAGAGCCACTGATTATAAACTTTGAATAGGTTTTACTGGGCATGGGACTGTATAACACAATGAATCCTGTGGTGAAAGATGGGCAGTGCTAAACAGAACAAATATGAGAATGTTCTTTCATGAATTATAACAAAAGTGTAATACTAATTCACTGTACTAATAATCGGGTGAGTTGGGGGAAAAATACACCAAATGTAAGATATAGACTCAGTAGTAATGTTTTGAAGTTGCTCTTTCATAGTTTATAACAAATGTTTCACAACAATTCAAGGTGTTGTTGGTCGGGTGATGTGTGGGAGCCCTGTATAATGATATGCATGTTTATTTTGGAAATTCACAACTTTTACTATACACTTACATTTTATGTATGTTCATGTCTGAATGATATACATCAATAAAAAATAATTAAATGAAAAATATGTAGAGATATAATTATACTTAAAGATTTAGTCAGAAAATTTAACGTATTATCATATTAATAAGTGTCAATAAAGAGTGGTTCATTTAAAAACATACCACTCAGAACTGTGTGGGAGAGAGTGTGGTCTACGATGTGAACTGTGGTCTATGGTTGGTGGCAAGGCCCCAGGATGTGTAAGTCCATTGAGGGTGATGGGCCACACTTGTGGGAGATGTTTGTGTGGGATGTGGTGGGAGATGTGGGAGGTGGGCAACATGGGAATCCCAGTGGGTTCCGTGTAATATTTTAGGTAATCTAAGCACCTCTTAAAATATATTTATATATATATACAAATAACATTTTTGTAAGGAAATGCACATATATGCATATATATCTATATATCATTTTACAAATATTGGTATGTATTGTGAAAATTTTGATTTTTACCCACAATAAAAAATAAATTAATTTAAAAAAAAGAAATATAAATTATAAAAAAAAAATAGAATTGGAAAAACCAATCTTTATAAAACACAAATATAATCATGCCATTTTATTTTCAAAAGACATTGAGAAGGACAAATACTATAGGGGAATAGTAAATTATCCTATCATTTTAAATTAATTTTATTGATACATATTAATAAGCATACAATTCATCCAAAGTGTACTATAAAAGTTATTTGATATAATCATATAGTTGTGCATTCATCACTTCACTCATTATTACAGTATTTTCATTATTTCCATAATAATAATAAAAAACAAACAAACAAACAAACAAACAAGCAAATTCTTCACTTCTCAGTCTCTCTTTGTTTCCCCTAATATACATAACTGCTATTCCTGGCTATTCTTGCACAATTATTTATTTATTTATTAAGCAGTCTTATTGAGATATATTCCCATATGTTTTATATTCTGATTCCTTTTAAATTACAAAAAACATGTTTCTTTAAAAAATCAAATACATAATGACTGTTTTTTAATAATAATAATTTTATTTTTTTATTTTTTTAAAGATACTTAGATTACATAAATGTTACACAAAAATTGTAAGTATTCCCATATGCCCCACTTCCCACTTCTTCCACAACCTCCCTCATAAACATCCTTCATTAATGTGGCACATCACCTGCAATAGATATACACATCTTGGGATTGCCACTCAACATGGACCATAGTTCACATTGTAGACCACACTCTCTCACACACAGTTCTGCATGTTATATAAAGGTATAAAATGGCCTATATCTGTCATTGCAATGTCACTCAGGATAATTCCCAAGTCCCACAAAAGCTGTATTGTTGTCAACGGGCAGGATGAGGGGGGAGCGCCGGGAGGTAGTTGGCATTCCGGGGGGCCTTGACGGCGAGGTGGGTATATGGTGGGAAGAACCACAGCGGAGACGAGGTAAGCATGCAGGTCCTTGTAAGTTTGAAGCTGTTTAGCAGAGACCTTGCACTGGTGACAGGCGAGGAGGCTAGGGAGAGCTCTGACCTGAGGGGCTTGACGAGAGGAAAAGGAGGATCCCATAGCCTGAAGGCGAGATTAAAATGCAAAGGAAGATAAGGAGACACAAAAGGAGGGTGCAAAGCACTACTGGTGGGATCAAGGAGGAGAGCTGTGGAAAAAACCGATAGAGAACCCCCAAAAGAAAGAGCAGGGCAATCGGAAAGAGGAAAATAAAAGGGAACCAAGAGACAGCAGAGTTAAATGTCATAGGGAACAGAGAGAAAGGAAGGGAGTGGGGGTTACCTCGGGGGCAAGAGCCGAAAGAAAGAGGCACCGAAGGGAATAGGGGCCCGCCAAGTTATGGAGCAAGGCAGATGTAGTGCTTGTGGCTAAAGCTCACAGGGAGGAGGAGGGAGGGGGTACCCCGGGGGCAGAAAGCCGAGTCTCAGGAGAGAGAGGTACCGAAGGGAATAGGGGCCTGCCAAGTTATGAAGCAAGGCAGACGTAGTCCTTACCCGTTCGCGGAGGTTGCCGGCCAGTGGCAGACGATTGTGCCCCACGTTGGGCGCCACAACACTGTATTACAACTGCTTTTCCCTCTCCCTGCCCCTAAAGCATCCAGTGGCCACTGGCTCCACATTAATGTTGTAATTATTTCCACTGAGTGAATCAAAATATTTCTACAGTAGAATAACAGTAAGTCCACTCTAGTCCATAGCTCTTCCCCCAGTCCTGAGGAGTCTGAGATGGTGATGTTCACTCCACCTCCAAGTGAGAAGGGGCTTATATCTGATGGATAAGATGGATGGGATTATCCTGCCTGTAGCAGCAGACTCTCTCCATTCCCTGGGATGGCTGTTGCCCATCATCATCTCCCCACCAGGTGTCCAGGGTGAGTCCATTGAGCTGTAGGGTAGGAGTTGCAGATCCACTGAAATTCTGGGCCCAGCTGGTCTCTGGAAGTACACCTACAAACTCTGGCAACACATATAGGTTTGAATAGAAGGGACAGATGGACCATGTGCAGGGAAGACATATTTGGGTCTAACTCTGTCACTTTCAGGAGCAAGGATAAAGTAGGGCTCACTGATAAGGTGTAAAACTCTGGAGATATCTGCCCTGATATAGTACCTGGGTGTCTCCAGAGCACTCAGGAGCCCATCTGTTTGTGGTGTATCCACATTGGAAGCCTATGAGGTCCTATTGAGGTATGCATAAGCATTACCTCTGGGATGACCTCCAGATTCACTTTGAAGACTGTTAGCCATACGAACTCATTTGTCTTTACTTTCCCCCCTTTTATTCGAGGTCTTTTTCCAGTCATATTGCCTGTTGGCACTTGTTAGTAATCCCTCATTGCCATGGAGGCCCATCACCGGGAGTCATGTCCCACACAGGGAGGAAGGTAATGCATTCATATGCTGAGTTTGGCTTAGAGAGAGGCCACATTTGAGCAACAAGGAGGCTCTCAGGAGGCAACCCTTAGGCACCCCAAAACAATAAGCTAAGTTTCAATTTCAATAGCCAAGACTCATAAGGCTAGTCATCAATAATAAGAGCCCATCGGTGGATCATACTCCTTTGCCAAAAACTGACCCTGCACTTGGGGGACTGTTACTGAAGTTTCTTTGCTAAATGATAAGATTCTTTAAGACATTTAGTACCGATTAGAGAGGAAGAAATACAAACATTTTCTGTTTTGTTTTGTATTATTTTCAGAATAAAAATTGAGTTTTATTTCTTTTGATATACATATATTTTCATTGTAGCTGACTCAAATTATTTTTAAAAATTATAATTAATAAAGAAGAAGTTATTTAAAATCTTGCCAATGTAAGCAAGCCAATAATCCCTTCTAAACTCCATCTTTCTAAATGTTGACATGTATACCCATCCACTAAAGATATGCACATGGAAAATATCATATGAAATTATGGTGTGTTATCTTTCCCTTTTTTATGCAGTAATGGAGGAAAGTTTTATAAATACATTTGCATTTTGTTACTCATTAGAATGTATGTTGATTTCTTCACCACAGCTACTCTAAAACATTGCCTTTAATGTTTACACAATATTATTGGTGTAAATGTACTAAACTATCTTAATCTGTTCTCCAACTGAGAGTGCTTTTCCCTAGTATTCAAATTTTATGTTTGCATTATAAATTCAAACTTCAATAAACATTCCTAAAAAGACATATTTATAATAATCATTTTTTTGGTAAATATTATTATTACTACAAGGTGGGTTTTCCTTGAATAAGTTTTTAGAGTAAGAGGATAAATATTTTGTTTTACTTGCAAATAAATGCCAAATTACAGTCCAAAAATCATACAGCAGCAGAAGTAGGAAAATGGTATTCAGCTGCATTTTATCAGAATGCAGGATTCATTCCAGGTGATTCAAATAAAAGTATTTTAAAGTACTATTTAAAGGATTATTTATATAATTTGTTAGATTCCTAGGTCTATCATAACAACTTACCAAAAATTAGGTGACTTAAAACAACAGAAATTTATTCTTTTACAATAAAGGGGTCCAGAAGCTCTAGAGAAGACTCCTTCTTTGACTCTTCCAGTTTCTGGTGGCTTTTAGCATTCCTTGTCTAGTGGCTACATAAGTCTGATCTGCCTCAATGGTCATGTTGCCTTCTCCTCTTCTATGTGGCTGTCTAATTTCCTTCTGCCTCCCTTTCTCATATAATGGCACTGGTCTTTGAGTTTAGGGCCCACTCTAATCCAGCAAGATCTTATATCAAAATCCTTAAATTCAAAGACTTTTCTCAAAATAAGGTCACATTTGCAGGTTCTCAGTAGATGTATTTTGAGAGCCCA
>JAKSZT010034205.1:897593-908603 GCA_026826555.1 Tolypeutes matacus | reverse complement strand
AATCTACAAGGGGAGGAAATGTTACTAGAGAACAGTGAGAGCTGGATCCCCAGTTGATATATCTTCTTGGGGAGAACATGAGCTTCTTGGGGAGATACAAGGCATAGAAGCAGGGTAAAATGAAAAGAAAACCCCATCCTCTCTGCTTCCAACATCTTAGCTACAGCTGTTGTTTTCCATTGGCTAAGTTCATCAAGAGGGTCAGAGAAATGCAATAAATGCATCTGAAGAAATGGGAAGGATATAGAAAATTAATCACAGAACATGAATCTAATCCATGGTTATATGATGCACTAAGTTATCTTTCAGTGTCCACCCGAAACTTTTGGGACAGGAAAGGGAAAAGCGGTTGTGGTGCAGGTGCTTTTTGGGGACTTGGGAGTTGTCCTGGGTGACATTGCAATGACAGATATAGCCCATTTTATGTTAGCATATGGACTGCAGAACTGTGTGGGAGAGAGTGTGATCTATAGTGTGAACTATGGTCCATGCTTGGTGGCATAGCCCCAGGATGTGTATATCCATTGCAGGTGATGTGCCACACTGATGAGGGATGTTTGTGTGGGATGTTATGGGAGGTGTGGGTGTTGGGGAACATGGAAGTCCCTGTAATTTTTTGTGTAACATATATGAGATCTGAGCATCTTTAAAATATATATATATATATATATATAAAGTTATCTCTCATTGTTTTCTCCAGGTAATTTCTTAAGTCACTAGTTCACCATGACAGGCAATATTGGTTTTCAACATTAGATCATTGTACTTGTACCTCAATTACATGAAGGCAGTGAATTTAAACCTGTGAAACAAAGGCCCCTTGATACAGTATGTACTTGTTAGCATAGTAGTAATTATCATTATTTAGAAATGTTGGAACAAAACTTGCTCTCATTGATTAAATTAAAGTCATTGCTTCATGTTAATAATTTAGGTAGTGATTTTCTCAATGCCACCAGGACATCTTTGTTCCTCAGACTATATACAAGAGGATTCAATATCAGAGTCAATATGGTATAGAAAAGAAAGCAATTTCCCCATTCCTTCAGATTGATTTGATTTGGGTTGTAAATAAATGGTACTTGCTGTTCCATAGAATAGACTACAATAATCAGGTGAGAAGAATGGTGGAAATGTCTTTAGACCTCCCTCTTGCTAGAGATAATTTCAGAATATTGGAGATAATTTTTGCCATAGGAAGAAGCAGTCAACAGCAATGGAACCATGGAAAACAGCAACATGGACCACCATCTCATTCACAAATGT
This sequence comes from Tolypeutes matacus, assembly GCA_026826555.1. Lineage (NCBI taxonomy): Eukaryota > Metazoa > Chordata > Mammalia > Cingulata > Chlamyphoridae > Tolypeutes > Tolypeutes matacus. The sequence continues at coordinate 907,337 of JAKSZT010034205.1, read as the reverse complement.
GTCACCACAAGCAAGTTTGAGTATTGAGGGGATGTCACAGAAGAAGTGAGTGAATTGGTTTGATTCACAAAAGGGCAGAGAGAAAATCTGGCATGTCTGTCCAATGTCAAATGGAATTCCACTGATCCATGAGCTAGCCAGCAGCTGGATACAGGCCTTGTGGTTCATGACAAAAGGATAATGAAGAAGGTTACAAATGGCCACATAACGGTCATAGGCCATCACACTCAGGAGGAAACACTCTGTGCCTCCAAACATGTTAGGAAAACACATTTGCATAGCACACTCAAAAAAGAAATGTTTCCTTTCTGGGTCCAAATCTCTAGAATTTTTGGAACAGTGAGTATTACATAACAGATTTCCAAAAAGGAAAATTTTCTAAGGAAAAAATATATGGGGTTCTGGAGAGAAGGGTCAATTCTTGTTATTAATGTTATGAGTATATATATATTATGAGGATATATATTCTTGTTATCCCAACAGGATAATCAGATAGATGGCCAAAAAACATCCCAAAAAGAAACCAGTGGAGATTTGGAATATCAGAAAACCCCAAGAGAACAAAATCCATCATTGTAGGAATTGTAGTGATATTTTACTCTTCTGATTTTATCTTGCTTTCCATCTGTGGATACAGAAAATTCAAGATGGTTAATTCTTTGAAATGTTTGAACCACATTTCCTTTTATGTTAATTGGATTAGATGCATGGATAAATCTATATTTCAAACATTAACTTGCTCTGTTTCTAGGAAATGTTATGTGAAATTTCAGCAATGAACTGGTGTGCAATTAAGATCAATTTAATAATTAATAAGGTGATATATTTTTTTAGACTTGGATTCTAATGTTATCAGAGATGTTGAGAAGTGAGTACTGTTATTTAGAGTTTATTTTGCAGTAATGCTATCTAATTATTTCGCACCAATTAAGAGTGGACTTATGATACAGGTATTTTTCATAGTGTATTCTAGCTGCATGATTTTTTTTTTCTTTGTCGGTAGCCTACCGCCAAAGGACAAACCTTTTTCTTTGCAGCATTTACTTAATTCTGCAAAGATTTCCCCTTTAGTTCAGTAAACTTAATTTTCCCCCTTAGTTCAATAAACTTAATTTTCTTAAACCAATCCTTTGTCACTGAGGGAATAAATATATGCCTTATTTTTGTTCTACTCTTATTTACCTATCTCATCACTTATACTAAATATGAAAAGTATTAAACTCATCCTACCCTTAAATATCTTTTCCTATCCAGTGAAATATAAATATTAATTAACTTTTAACTCAATAAGGATTATGATCTAGTCATCATAATATTTTTTATATTTTCCCACTTGCCCATGTAAGATTCTATGCTCCATCATCAGAAAATCTTCTTGTACTCTCATCCAAAGCCCTTTCTCTATTTTCCTTCCACAATTTTTCTTATAAAAGCACAACTTTGATTAAATCCAATTATTAGTTTCTTTGGTCATACATATAGTAAAAAACACATGAATGGGATTAGAAAATGCACAAAATTATCTTGTTTCACTTTATATAAATGTCCTCAGGTACCAAGCAGTGAACACTACTTTAAAATTCCCATTACATTTTCTTAAGGCTTTTTCTCTAACTTTCCAAAACAAATATCTATGTATTTTTTCCCTCACATCTACTCTATCTTCCTCCATCTTATATAGTCCAATCAGCTGATAATTTTGACATGATACTATACACTGAGAAAATAAAACTGATCAGACATGTGTTACTTCATATTTCTATATTTCTATTATTGCTTATTTTCAGAATTTCTTTAAATTAATTACTGTTATTGTAAGTATTATGTTTTATTATCATCACATGGAGTATGTCTAATTATATTTAACTTTATAATTAAGAATGTTAGAAGACTACATATGTTGACAAATAGTTAACTCAGTTTCAGAAACTGTTGTTCTCAGAATTTCATGGTTTTATGCCTTATTAGTTATGTCTTGATCCTCAAATTTAGAACTATCTTTAAATAAGTCTTTTAGCATAAGAATGGCTTACTTTTATAGATCTCCATGAAGCAGTAAGGGAGAAATTATATGTTTTTAAATGTATAAACTTTCAAATATTTACACTTCTTTTGTCTCAGGATGCCACTCTAATTCTGCAATTTACTTTGCTTGTTTTTAAATATGAGATGTTCTTCAAAAGGAAACAGTTCCCCTGAGGGACTTCTCTCTAGTGCATCAATTTAATTTTTACCAGAATGTTTCTGTTTGGAAATCATTCTGATTTAATTTTCAATATATTTTTTTCTGGGTAGACGTTTTCTTCTTTGCAGCCCCTTCCTGGCAAAAAGCTTAAGCTTTTTTTATTTAAAAAAGTGGAGGTCCTTGGTAAAGCTATGCCAATTAATTGTCTAGTAATACTTTCAAGAAAAGTTAAAATCTATTTAGTTATTGCATATCAGGCCATTACTAATTGGTGTCAACTTGCCTGCCTTATCTTTATTCATAAAATTCATCAAGACAGATTCTTTAGAGTAATGCAGAACTATTTTGGCACATGAACATGCTATCCTTGGCTCTCTTCACTACAATAGGTGCTGAGATCCCTTTTTTTTTTTTCCACAAATAATGACATTTTATTCCACAATGTAGGTTAAAAATTAAAATTCCCAACAAGCAAAATCTTTTTTTTTTAACATTTGCAAAATGATATATAAATATATATGCATATATGTGTATTTGCTTACAAAAATGTTATATATATATATACATATATTTTAAGAGGTGCTTAGATTACCCAAAATATTACACGGAACCCACTGGTATTCCCATGTTGCACACCTCCCACACCTCCCACCACATCCCACACAAACATCTCCCACAGCGTGGCCCACCACCCTCAATAAATCAGCACACACCACTCAGAACCGAGTGGGAGAGAGTGTGGTCTACAGTGTGAACTGTGGTCTATGGTTGGTGGCAAGGCTCCAGGATGAGATCCCTTTTTAAAAGTGGAATTCTGCATTCCTAGGAAAACTTTTGAAAAAATAAAAGTGTTAAGCCCCAAAGCTGAGCCTTTGAGGATAACCAAGGATGTAGAGAAGAAAACTTTAGCACGAGAGTTAGGCAGAACTTATATTTATTGTGTCTGCAGAGGCAAGGAGCCAAGGTCAGTCCAAAGCGACTCATATCTGATTCCTCATGCTGTGGTTCCACTCTTGCTTAAATGCCTCAATTTCTATTTAGCATGTACTTTGATTACGCAGTAGCATATTAGGCACATGGATGAACATACATAGCTACTTATATAATTACATGATTATTAAGCTCAGGAAATTATACTTGCACATATATTGCATGATTAAAAAAGGGGCAGATAACTCCAACCCTGGGTGGGAATTTTACTATGTTAATTAAGCAAGTTTAAGTGAGGACAGCCAGGGGTTTCTTCTGTGCTGGTGCGGCCAACTGGTTGAAGCTGGTTTTCAAACTTCATTGCTCCAGCAGGATTTTTTGACCACAAGTAAAGGAATCTGGCACCAAGAGAGGGTTGCATATCATTACCATATAATTTACATAAAATTATTTCCTTTGTATCCTAGCAACAGGGAGAGAAAGGGGAACAAACAAGCTACTTTCAGGTATTCCATCATTTCACCCTACGTCTATCAAAATCTTTTCTGCTTACAAAAATCTAGATGATTTTATTAATGTTATGATATCCACTCAGATATCATAGATATATCTTGATGATTGATAGTGCCAAGCCACCACCAAATAAATATTTTAGACAAGATTATTTATGACAAATATAATAAACTTTCCTTCCATAAACGTTTTCTTATTTCAGCTCCTTCCAGGCTTGTAGGGAGATAAGATTCTCAGGCATGAAGTCACAAGCCCAGTATCAATTAATGTTTGTAATTAAATTTGTTTCTTCCTGTTTGGGGGTTCTGTGACCATTAGGCAGTATGTTTCTAAAACCACATTCCTTCTATGTATCTTTTTTTTTTATCAATTTAAATTCGTGTTTTTTGTTGTTTTGTTTTGTTTTTTATTTATTGTGGGTAAAAATCAAAATTTTCACAATACGTACCAACATTTGCAAAATGATATATAAATATATATGCATATATGTGCATTTGCTTACAAAAATGTTATATATATATATATATATATATATATATATATTTTTTTTTTAAGAGGTGCTTAGATTATCTTAAGTTAGCTTCTCTTCACTATAGCATATCTCTCATGTGGTTGTCCACTGTAATTTTTTATTGCTCATTTGGTGTTATCAAGCAGATCTTACTTCACATACATTTACAAATGAGAGCTGCTCTCATGATTCCACTAAATCTTTTCAGTTACATATGCTGGGGAAGTCACAGACACATGTAGTGGACATTTCTCAGCCCTTGCTTATTCCACCCCCAGCTTTTCACATCTTCCTTGTATGTGTGGAGATGTTTCAATATGTTTCCTTTGTACAGCCTCATTTGTGCCATTAGGTCTAACGGAAAGACCTGACCATAATGTGAACCCCAAATCAGGAATAAGCTGATAAACAGTACTTCCAGATGTTTATCAAGGTAGGAAATCTCAGTGGTAAATCTCCCCTCCCCAACAACCCAAAGATTCTATAAATACTGTGCTCTCAACATGAAGCTCCATGCAAAGCTGGCATCCACAGACCCTTACCCAAGCAGTTGGCCTCCCGGGGGACCAGCCACCATGGGCATAGGACCTCTTCCTGTCCTCTTTTGGATACTTCGTGCTGCATAAGTAATAATGTGGTCATTTTTGGAGAATCTCTGTTGTGTCCAAGCCCATGTTCCCACAACACATTGTACAGCAACTCATTCCACAAAGTACAGTCTGGGGCAAATTATATGTGCATCCCTCACTAGGGCAGACCCTATCTTATCATCAAGAAGAACTTTTAGAATGTGAATTATTGTTACATTCACCTGAAAATAAAAATAACTAAAAGCTAAAATAATACCTCAAATATGTCAGTGGTTTAACAGTGTAAAATAATATGTTACATTAATATCACAGTACAATTTTGTGGTCAGTGATTAAAAAAATGGTGGTTCCTTCCATCAAATAGTTGCACTGTTCCCTAATTCTCCTGGTAGCCTCCCATTGGATCTCTAGCATCCAGTGAACTGAGAATTTAGGTTAGAAACAGAATAAGGAGAAAAGCCCCTCTTAATAGCTTTTGCAAATTAACATTTCATACTTAAACTTTATAAATCCTATAATTATTTTAGTAGTTGTTTTGTAGATACCCTAAGATATTCTAAGTAAACAGTCATATCACTTATTGAAAGAGAATTGTCCTTCTATATTTGCAATATTTATTTCATTTTCCCTTTCCCCATTGCACTGGTGAGGCCCTCCTATATAATATTTAATACGAATAGTGAAAGCAGACATCTTTACCTTGCGCTGAATCTTAGCAGAAAGTCTTCAATATTGCACCACAAATTATAATTTTAGCTGTAGAATTTTTGTAAATGTGTTTTTTCCAGATTGAGTCAGATCCATTTTAATCCTAGTTTACTGAATGTATCAAACATGCATTCCAGGGATAATCTCTACTTGATGATATTTTCTGTTGATGATATTTTCAAGGATTTTAATGCTATGTTCATGAGTCAAATTAGTGGCCTCATAAAAATGGTTTGGTGATAAATGGTTTGATCTCATAAATGCTTTAGCCCTTCTCTTCTGTTATCTAGAAAAGTGTGTATAATATTGCTTCTATTTATTGCTTTAGTGTTTGATAGAATTCACTTGTAAAACCAACAGTACCTGAAATTTCCTTGGCAGATAGATTTTTGCAGACCAATTCAACTACACTAGAGGACATAGAGTCATTCAAATTGTGTTACATTTTGCATGACTTTTGGTATTTTGACCATTTTATCTAAGTGGTTGAATTTGTGGGCATAATGATTTACATAATTTCTTATTATACTTTTGAACCTTTAGTGACTTTCTTTCATATTTAATTTGGAATTTTGTATTCATCTCTTTTTATTTTTTGCTTTACCAGTCTTGATAGGTATTTAATAATTTCATTGATTTTTTTCAAATAAATACCATTAGTGATGTTAGTTTTGTGTATTGTCTATTTGATTTTGTTGATTTCTGCTCTTATCATTATTATTGTATTCCTTTTGCATCCAATTTTTAATAATTTTTCCAGCTTCTTAAATTGTAAGCTTAAGTTATTTGTTTAAAATTTTTCCTCTTACTAGCATTAACATGTAAAATTCTACATTTCTCACTAAGTACTGCTACATATGTATTCCACGTATTTTGATTCTTTTTATTTTTGTTATTATTCATAATAATGTATTTCAAAATAATCTTGTATTTTCTTCTTTGACCCAAGGTTAAAAAGTTTGTTAGTAAATTTGTAAATATTTGAGATCTTATTAAATACCTTACTTTTGCTGATTTATAATTTAATTGCATTCAGAAGAGATACTTCATATAATTCAAATGCTTTGAAAGTCACAGACACCCTGCAGACTCTTATTCTACCATAATGCTGCTATCATAGGCCAGTAAGTCTCTTACTCTAAATTTTTAAAGTCTTACATTATGCTAGTTTGCATTTTGTAAATTATTATTCAACATTCTCTACTAATTCTTTCAAACTATGTTTCATTCTTAGACTTTAAAATCTGTTAATGCCTTCCAACATTGTAAAGTGTATTTTAGTTACATTTTTAGGAATGCCAATAGGTGGTAGATTTTCTAATTTCATGCATATCTTAAAATGTCTCTCTCTTTCTTTTAGAAAGCAAAATTCCCTGACTAGAAGTAAGGCTCTTTTCTGAGCATAGTAGATCAAAATATAAAAGTCATCAATGATAATGTGAAGGAGGAAAAGTGTATACACTCTGTCTTAGTTTGTCAATGGCTGCCAATGCAGAGTACCAGAAATGGGATGGCTTTTTATAATGGGAATTTTATTTAGGCTAAAAGCTTACAGATCTGAGGCCATAAGATGTCCAAATCAAGTTGTCATCAGAGTCAGCTACTGGTGACTGTTGTCCTGTCACATGGTGGAGTTGGTAGCTGATCTCTGCCATGGTCCCTGCCTTCCCCTCCAAGATCTAAAATCTCTGAGAGCTCAGCTGTCTTCTGGGCCTCCTCTCTCAGTCTCTGCTGCTCCAAATTCTTCCTGAGTTCACCTGTAGGCTATCAGGAACATGGCTCCTCTCTTCAGCCTTGAGCTGCTCCATGGGCCCAGTCCCTTGGGGGCCTCTTTCTGTGCCTCTGAGCTCTGCTGATTGCAGACATGGGAACTCTGTCAGCCTCTCAGGGCTTTTCTGCCTTTCTGCAGCTGTAGGTAATTCTCTACTTTCTCCTTTCTCTCACATGACAGGATAAAAAATACATCTTCCTTTTTCTGTGTCTCTCTTTCTGTGTCTCCATATATACAAATCTCCAGAAAGAGGACAGAGACCCAACCTGAGTCCCATCTAATTGATGTCATCCAGTCAAAAGGGCTCAAACCCATAGGAATGAATGAGTGCAAGAACATAATCTCTTTTTTGGGGGGGGATTCCTAAAATAACTTTAAACTGTCACACACTTAGACAATTATTGTATATCTTCTTTCAAGTTTTATTTATATTTGATTTCATTAAAGTATATTCTCCCTGATTATCCCATACTTATAATTTCAAATAATTTAGAAATGTAAAAATGTTAACTAGCTGGTTTTTCACAGGAAAACTTTGCTAAACCCTGTTTTTGAAAAAAAAAAGCATTTAATTGTTCACAATTCTGTGAGTCAGCAATTTGGGCTGATCTGATCTGGAAAAGTTCTTCCATGCTCTATATGATGTTTTCTAGGCTTATTCAAATGTTTCATCCTCAGCTGGGATAGCTAGGTAAACTCTCCATTTGTTCTTTCATCCTTAAGAAGGCTATATAGACTTTATCTTGTAGTGTAGAAGAATTCACAAAAACATACACATCATATTTATTAAAGTATTTATCAATATGGACATTCATTTTACCCATTTTATGCTTAGCCAAACGGTGCTACAATAAACATTGTTGAACAGTCATTTTTCAAATAGTTTGTTCTTGTATATTTATCCCTCTGCATTCATACTTTTATTTCCATGAGAAAATTGTCCAGTAATGGCTCTGTAGGGCCTAAGGATTTTTTACTGTTTTATTTACATTTTAAATATAAAATGTTATGTCTGTTTCTAAAAAGATTTCAAAAAAGAAATTATAAATGTCACAATTTTAATTATAGGACATAATATATATGCAATCATCTTGTTTAGGCATCTATCTCTTTCTAGTGGGGGGGATTTAAATTTGGGAAGGAATTTTCTCAATTCCTCTGTAACGTCTTTGTTCTGCAGAGTATATATCATAGGATTAAACATTGGTGTCAAAATGGTGTTAAAAGAGAGAGCAACTTGTCTGTTCCTTCATAATGGTTTGATTTTGGCTTTGAATAGGTGACAGTAGCTGATCCATAGAATAAAATTACAACTATGAGGTGAGAAGAGCAGGTGAAAAAGGCTTTGGTCCGTCCTGTTTTGATAACAACTTCAGGATGGTTGAGATAATTCTTCTATAGGACCCAAGAATCAACAGAAAGGGAACAGTGAAAAAAAATATATAGCAAATATATAGACTGCCATCTCATTCACAAAAATGTCTCCACAGGCCCGTTTGAGAATAGGGGTTATGTCACAGAGGAAGTGTTTGATTTGGTGAGAGCCACAAAAGGGCAGAGAGAAAATCTGACATGTCTGCCCTATTTCCACTGGAATTCCAGTGATCCATGAGCCAGCCACCAGCTGGATACACATCTTTTGATTCACGATTAGAGTGAGTTACAAATCACCACATAGTGGTCATAGGCCATAACTGCCAGGAGAAGGCACTCTGTGGCTCCCAACATAAGGATGAAGCACATTTGTGTAATATAGGCAAAAAAAAGAAATGTTTCCTTTCTGGGTCCAAAGATCCATGAGCATTCTAGGAAGAGTGACAGACACATAACAGATTTCTAGGAAGGAAAAGTTGCTGAGAAAAAATACTTGGGGGTCTGAAATTTGGGTGTACTATTTTTATTAGAATTATGATGCCATTGCCCATCAGGATAAGCATATAGATGACCAAAAATACTCCAAAAAGAAACAAGTGGAATTTGGAAATATCAGAAAAGCCCAGGAGAACAAATTCCTTCATGGTAGTGAGATTTGATTCTGTAATTTTCAATTCATTTTCTGTCTGTATATTTACATTTTTTGGCTGCATTTTCCACTTTTGCAATTTAACATAGAAAAAATCCAGCAGGGATTCAGGGATTTAACTGAGGACACAAAACACAGAAACATACACATTATGGGCATCCCAGAAGGAGAAGAGAAGGGAAAGGGAAGAGAAGGAGTGTTGAAGGAAATAATGGATGAAAACTTCCCAACCCTATTGAGAGAGATGGATGTGCAGATCCAGGAAACACAGTGCACCCCAAACAGTATAAATCCCAACAGGCCAACTCCAAGACATATAATTGGAAGACATTGCATGGTCTGCACTTGTGAAGTTGTTTGACCCTGTGAGATCTCCCAGATGTTATGCTGTTATTGCTCTGAAGAAGCAGCAATGATTTCAAGTTGAAGCAAGTAATTAGATCTCTGCTGCAATAAATTTTCATTGGACCATGTTAAAAAAAAATAAAATAAAAAGAAGAAGAAAAGAATCTT
>JAKSZT010034205.1:879962-897493 GCA_026826555.1 Tolypeutes matacus | reverse complement strand
GAGGGGAATTGCAGTGGAATACTTTCTTCCAGTCAAATACAGAACCGTGATCCATTCCCTCTCACCCCAGGATTAGCTCAATCAACCTCCTGCCTTAGAAAGTATTCTCTCTATTTCAAATATTGTTCATCCTTTGAATCCCAAATACACCTTTGAAACTTTTTGTTTAATTTTTGCTCTTAATTTATATGAATTTTAATAATTTTCACCACATATTCAATTAGAACTCTGCTGCTTCTTTCATTCTTTCTAAGGAATAAAGGTCCTGCATTTTTGTTTTGTACATGTCTCATCTTTTTAATTGAATTGCATGCCACTGAAACCAGGTACTCTTTTTCAAAATTTTCCCTATCACCATCCCAGATATGGTAACAATAACATTTAACATTTATTAATCTATAACCTCAAGATATTTACCCAACACATTTATTTTATTTTACTCAATTTTATTCATATTGTTCGCCTTACTAAATTTAGAATCCAAGCTTCACATTAAAATAACTTCCTACAACTACCTCTGATACTCTTTTCCTCCATTTTCTCCCCGATAAAAGTAGAGTCTTTTTAAAGACAACTGTTTAGTTTTCTGACCATGAACTAGAGTATCTGAGTAATGTTCAAGAAAAACACACATCTTGTGTTTTAAATTTGTAACCACAAGTAGCAATCAAGTAATTAATTCTGCTCAAAGATCCTTTCAAATTTCCTTAATACATTTACTCTAATTGTTTTCCAACTTTTTAACACAATATGGTAAATAGTATCTTCTCTCCTCAAAGTTGTCCCCCTACCCATATCACCCACATCATAGTACCTGCTATCCTTATTAACTAATTATGTTATTTTATTGTTTGAGAAAAGCCAACACAAATTCAATGTAGTCTCATTAACCAATTTCTCTTTTACATTTACCATAATAAACTTTATTTTCCTTATCTTCCTGTTGAATTTGGATGAAGTTTCCCATTGAATATTTCTCAAAAGAGTCTCACCTAGTCTTATTCTACAACAATATATCCCCCCACTCAAGCCAAACATTCAAAGTGATTTATCCATTCCGCCCATCCAATATCATTCTATCAACATTTCATGATTTGTGGTGTACCATAACCCTGTCATTAGGGTGAGGTAGATTGGTGGAGATTGATTTGTATGATTTGACAATTTAAGTGACCAAATTTCAAGCTCTTGGGAATTGATATAAGCCAAACTGGCCATGGCACATCACTCACTGTTCCTGAAACTTTGAAATATGTTGCTTCTTCTCATCTGCAATGCTAACTCCTAGTTCAATCTATCTTCTCATTTCTGGGATTGATGTAATAGCCTCACCTCACCACAATTGATTCTGCTCAGAAAACACAGTGTGAGCATTTAAAAGATGAAAATCCCATCATTTTGCTGCCCTGTTAAAAATACCTCCATCAATTCCTAATGAATTGAAATAAAGTTCATGGATTATAAACTGCTGAATATATTTTTTCCTTCTCACAGATTATAAACAGCTGAATAATTTATTTTTGCCTATGTTTGTATCCTCAACTGCTAATACTATCCCCTCACTTTTTACCCAAACATTCAGTTCTTCTTTAGGCTTCTAAGAAAGTGCAATTGAAAGACTTTCACTATTTTTCTTTTGTCTAGAATATTTTTCACATGACTAATCTTTCTATTTGGGACTTAGATCAGATGTCACTTTCTCAAAGAGTCTTTCTAAGTCTTATGGTACAGATAATATTTGCACCATTGAATTATATCAATGCCAAATTATTAAATACTGAATGCTGTCTCCAATCAAAATATACTCATGATTTCATGTGTTTGACCTTATTTAATGAATCTTCGTCCTTGCATTAAAGAGTAGTTCTGAATTGAAATAGAATATCAACATATTAATAGTATATATTTACCTTATTCAGTTTTAGTGAAATTGCTTCTTTCTCTCTGATGAATTTTTTATATTTTTGAATTTAAATTGTTTAAGATCTATACCCACTTCCTTTTAAATTAGCAAGTGTTCTTTATAGAGAAAACAATCACTTCTTCCATGTGAGGATATCTCTTCTCCCTCCTCACATCAAAATTGCTAGCTAAGTGCTCCTGTTTACAATTAATGTTGTGTTTTCCAAATTACTCTTTCATAATAGACCAGGCGTTCTGTGAAATCTCTCAATGGAATATAAATTCATGCACTTCTCAGTTTTCAAATACATTCAAAGCATATGTCCTGGAAGAAGACAAAATCTTAATTGCTGATATTGCCTGCAGGAAAATGTTTCATCTATTGTCGTCTCCTTTTTTTTTTTTTTTTTTCCTACTTTACCCCTACGATTCTTCTGAATAGACTTTTTAGCAAACTCTGGCTCTTTTTAGTATCATCTGACTACACTTTGTATATTTTCTCATATTTAGGATGTGCTAATTTGCTTTATAAGGGTAGGAATTTGTTGTCTTAGGGTAATTTTTGAAGACAAGCAATTTTGGTTTAGAGAAATTTAAGAATATTTTATTTATATTATGATGTCCTCTCAGACTCCATGGGAATCCCTGCATAGACAAACCTCACTCATCAGGAATATTATAAACAAGGATTAAGAAAAATATTTCATTTAAAATATAAATGAAAATTTCCCATTTCACATTGCCACATTAAATAATTTAACATTTCCCAATTTCAGTCCCCATTCATGCACTTTTTGGGGAGAATTATTCCAATCATGAACCTCAAATTTCAGTCCAAAATGACCATCTTACTTTAGATTAAGTTTAGCTTCCATTTAATTTGCTTCCCTCCCAACCCCCTGTAACAGAGCAAGTTTTCTAGTTGTCCTGCTTGCCTTCTTCTTACCAGAAGACTTGTCAAATTTTCATCCTTAGCACTTTTCCTTAGCCATGAGGTGGTATTCCATCTCAATTCTTTTGCTACACTTCTATTTGGAGGTGGTAGTTATTCACGAAATCTCTGATTTCCACTGGCTGGAACAAAGCATACCCATCCCCAACTTTCCTGCCAAGAAGGAAGAACTAGACACTAATTGACAAAATAAGGATTTTGTATTTTCTGATGCCAAATAAAGTGCTTTTTCACAAATTAGTTTCAGAGCTAATACTCCTAATGAGGACAAACTTCTATATATAATGCTTATTAGCTATTGGTTTTTTCTTTTGTTTTGTTTTTTCCCAGAGAGAGGTAGTGTATGATTTATTAGTATGTAGTAGAATATGAAGTTGACTACATGGATTCCAATTAGATTCTACTATCCACTTGCTGGGTACCTCATACAAATAACCTCTTTATGTTAGTTTTCTCTTTTGTATAATATGGTTAGTAAAAGGGTATCAATTTCAAAAGGATCAAATGGCTTATACACTGAGGAAACACTTAGAGTAATGCCAGGCAAGTAATAAGTATTTTATAAGTGTATTTATTATTGTTCCTTCAAAAATCAAGGAGTCATTAAAGGGAAACTTTCTCCTAGAAAATTGTGCCATTCTGGGGCTGACTGCTGGTGATCCTAGTCCTTAGCTTTTCTGTCATATGGCAGTGCACACTGTGGTCTCTCTGGCTTCTCCATTCCACTGACTTCCAGCTTCTGGCTGCTTCCTGATGACTTTCTCTCTGTGTGTGACTTTCCTATAAGGCCTGCAGGAAAAGGATTAAGATTCATTCTGATTCAGCTGGGCCACACCTTTAACTGAAGTAACCTCATCAAATGGTCATATTTTCAAGAATTCCCACCCACAGGAAACATGTTCTTCTGGGGTTACTTACCTCCAAATTACCACAGTATATATGATAAAAATATATACTATAGTATATGAGAACTCTGTATTTTCTGCATAATTTTTCAGTACACCTACAATAGCACTAATTAAAAAAATTAAACAAAATATAAATTTATAAACTCCACACTTACCCCCTACCAACAAAGCTAAAATATGACTCTTAATTTTGTGTATAGTATTTTGCAGCATATATATTTCTTAATATACAATAAAGTATTAGAAAACAGCTTTTGTATAAATGCTAAATATTTTATATAGTCATATTGTGGATATCAAAATATCAGCGATGTAAATTCAAACTTTTTTTTCATGATTATAAAGGAGTTCCCCCTGAGGATGAGAAATAGTATTTACCTATAATTTTCCTTAAAAATTCATGTTTACTTTTTGTTTGCAATTAATCTCCTTGAAACTAATCATGGTATAATGAATATACAAGGGTTCCACTATTCTTTTATCATATGATTTGTGAAGTGCTTAAACATTGGGAATTGAATAATCTTTATGTTTCCCCAAGGAGTTCTTAATTTCTGTCTATTAAAATATAAAACATGGTTTTAATACATTTTAACTTGCTTCATTCATTCAAATGTTCAAATAGTACTCCTGATGACATTTTAAAATATATTCTCTTTTCTTTGCCTACATTCCTAGTTTTCCACACCAAATTAAGGATCATGTTTATCTAGTCCTCATGAAGTTAGTAAGAGCATATCCATTGGGATTGAACAACAATTAGACTTTTGAAAGAATTATCATTTGTATGCTTCTCTAAATATTCAAGTAAACAGGAAATTTTTGTGGTTTACCTCAACTAGCTTGGATTTATTCTTTCCAGATTCTGTGGTTTATTGCATAAGGAATATAAAGGAGAAACTAGGAGCTGGAGGGGAAGGTGGAGAAGATACAGAAATATGCTTGCTTATGCTTAAGGTGCTATGAATAATCCAGTTGAAAATGCAAGTTTAAGATATGGATAAAGCCATAGAGCCTGACTCTTCAGAGGCCTTCCTGGTGCCACCTTGAACCACGCAAAGGACAGCAAGAAGTAGTAAGAACCTGAAGGAAATGAACTGGGCAGCTCTATAAGATTCCATTCTGATGGCTGGCAATAGTAGGATACAGCTCTGAATGTAAAGGTATTGCTGAGGGCACTGAATCCTAGTAGACGCGGTATGAGTTGCAGGGCATTCTACTGGTCAGAAATACAGAGATGCTTTTGAACAGAGAAGAACTGAGGGAAATCAGATGCCTGTTTCTCAGAGGCAGTTGAGATAGCAACAGTAACCACAAAGGGTCAAACAGTCAGTCCATCAGTACAAATAGAAGGAGAAGGCCAGGAGTTGAAGTTAAAACTTCATGTGAAATGTAATTATGCAGAAAAAATGGAGAAATATTCTTAACTTGAAAAAACAATTAAGCTATTTTAAGGCTCATAAATCAATTTTATTGTTCAAATTTAGACTTGAAATTGTCCTTGCTATTCAAGGACTGATATTCCAAATGGCATTGTTTTAGGTTAATGAGGATTGAAGAAGTATCTTTACATTTCATTTAAATTCTTTCATTGGGGAAACATGACTTTTTGTATAATTTTTGTTTTGTTGATTTTTGAATGCATTGTTATTGTCATTATTATTAATAATTAGACTAGATTTTAGAAAAAGCATATCTGTTTTGGGATGAAAATTTTAAGGCTTTGATCATAAAGAACTTTACAGACCAAGTGTGGTAGGTGAGGATATAGAGCTAAAGTTTTGTTGTTGATAAGATGCCACTAGTACTTTGGGGGTGATTTAGTATAAAACCTTCTCATTTCATTTAAGAGTGGCTGGTATTTGTCCATGAATGGGAGATGGTGCCACACCCAAGCCCTCTTATACCAAAGCCTTTCTCTTTGGCTACTTTCCTTCTACATAAGGAATTTTCTGGAAAATATTCTATTCTTTTTTATGTTTCTTCAATAGGCTTTTCAAAAGAAGTTTTTATTTTTATGTCTCTGTTTAGTATGTGTAAATCGTAAATCAGCTAAATATTTATATATGAATATCAAGGCATGGAATGTAGGGACAGCATCCTCAGTGTATCGTGTTCTTCAATATATTCTTAAAGACCCCAGGGTCAAAATTAGCTTCTCCTATGCTTCCCATCTCCTCTTAGAATTTTCTACTTGAATATGTTTAGATTCTCTGGCAATATGGACAGGATGCTTTTAGTAACAGTCTATTGATAATTATCTTAGTTTAGAATGGAAGAGTAAGAATTGCAAACAATCATTAATTCTTGGAATGTTCATTTAGAATTTGTAATTGTTCCCTTGGGGTCTGACAATAATCATGTTTACTTAATCAGCCTTCCACTACAAAGAAGAACAAATTTAATATATATAGATTTATTGGTGCATGGTGTTCAAGGAGGGGTATATGTGGGAAAGGGCAAACCTGGGCATGCTATCTAATGAAATATGTTTTTAATAGGGAAAATGTGAGAGGGAGTGGGTTATATGAGAATCCCCTATATTTTTTATGTGACTTCTGTAACCTAAAGCTTTGAAAATAAAGTAAAAAAAAAATACTCTGTGGGAACATAAAGAATAAATTGTCACTGTACATAAAAGATAACTTATTTTATGGTGATGAAAAATACAATACCAATATTTTTTTTCTTTTGTATTTTATTTATTAGTTATTATTTATTATTTTTATTTATTTATTTTGGTTTAGTTTTTGAGGAGGTTTGGATTGTGGAAGGGTTGCATCTGTGGCAGGGTAAGACCACTGGTGCAGGGTGGCAGTGGTGGGGGGAGTTGTGAGATGGGGTACATCTGGGCCATGCCTCATTGGAATATGAATGTGTTCAAGTGGTCGTGGGGTGTTGTCTCAATGGGTGGAGAACCACACAATAACTAAAATGATATTGAATCCCCATCCTGGGTAGTCTTGCTACATTCTATAGTACAGTAATAAGTATCCCTAGAACACATGGATAGCGCCTGGTGAAGGAGGACAGACCATAGTCTCCAGATATTTATGATTTTACTTATGAACCCTTTCTTGTAAAATTGAAAATTAGCCTAGTATTATATTTTGCCTAAGAGTTACCTCATGAAAGCCTTCTTGTTACATAAATGTGGTCTCTCTCTAAGCCATACTTAGAATATAAACTCACTATCTTACCCTGACATGGGACAAGACTCCTGAGGATGTCTTCCTGGCACCAAGGGATTATTAAAAAACACTAACTAGTGATACATTTGGAAAAAGGCCTGAAACAAAAGGGGGAAATATTATATACAATTTGGTTTTCATGGCTAAGATATTTCAAAGTGAGTTGGTAGGTCTTTCTAAAGCTATGTCTCAGGAGGATCTCCTTGACTGCCACAGTAAACAGTAAACAGTGCCTCAAGCAGGGGTACTCCAAAAAGTTTTAGAGACAACTATACATTATAGGTAGGGCAAACAATCCCAGGAATTTGGCACACTGTCAGTGGGCCTTACCTTAGAATATATGATAGCCTAACGCCCCAATGTAACAGAGTTAGACTCATTTATAATTTTCCTACACATGGCTCTTATTTGAACCTATAATTACTACTATCCCTTTTAAATATGTGTCCCAGAAACATAAATCTTCAATATGTTCATATGCTGGTTGAGCCCTGAATCTCAGCAGAGTTGCAGCCAAAACCTACTCTCCAGTATATTGGACTCACCCGGGAAAACTAACAAAAGGATAATGATGGACAACACCCATCCCAGAAAACAGAGAGTATCTACAACTGCAAGCAGGACCTTTCCATCCATCTGCTCCATGGAACCTAAGCTCCTACTCAATTGGGAGCAGAACAGACATCACCATACCATATTCCTCAAGATAGAGGAATGAAAAATCATAAGGGGAAATGGAATATATATTAAAGTACACATTATTACTATTCTAGTAATGGAAGAACTTGTAACATTGATACAAATGCAATCATCATCAGAGGTTCTGAGTGGGTGGGAGAGGGTAGAATAGGTGTAACATGGGGCATTTTGGGGACATTGGAATTGTTCTGCATGACATTGCAAGGATGGACACAGACCACTACATATTTTATCAAGACCTATAAAATGGCCTGGAACAAAGTGTAAATTATAATGTAAACTATAGACCATGGTTAGTAGAAATGTTTTAATATGTATGCATCAATTGAAACAAATATACCACATTAAAGAAAAATGTTAATGGGGAAATGTGTGGGAGGGGGAGTGGCTGGATATATGGGACATCTTTATATTTTAGATGTAATATTTATATAATCTAAATTTTCTTTATTTAAAAAAAGAAAAGCACAAAGAACACCAAAATTTTTACTTACCAAAAATACCTTACAAAATAAAAACAAAGGGAAATATGGATATTTTCAGGCATACAAACCAGAAAGTTTTCATCTCCAGCAGACTACACTATAAAAAAATTTAAAGAAAATCCTCCAAGCAAAAATAAAATACCAGATGGAAATCTGTGTCCACACAAAGGAATTAAGAAACAACAAATATGATAATCACAAGGATAAATAAAACAATTTTCTCTTTTATTTAAATCTCTTTAAAGTATGATCAACAGTTTAAAGCAAAAATAATAGTATATTATAGGTTTTACAACATATATTGCAGAAAAATATATGACAACAATAACCCACACATGGGGAAGGAAGTAATGGAAGTATACTGAATTTAAAGTTCTTATTCTATAGGTAAGTTACTAGACTATCACTTGGAATTAGATGTGATAAATTAAAGCTGTAGCCTATAAACCCTACAGTAACCATTAAGAGTTACATATTCTGAGGGGAGAAAGAGGGAAGAATAGATGCAACATGGAGTATTTTTAGGACATTGGAATTAGTCTGCATGTTAGTGCAATGACAGGTACAAGCCATTATATATTTTGTCAAAACCTATAAAATTGTGTGGTACAAATTGTAAACCATAATGCGAACTATAGACCATGGTTAGTAGCCATGCTTCAATATGTGTTCTTCAATTGTAACAAGCATACCACATAACAAAAGCTGTTGTTAATGGGGAAAGTGTTGGAGGGGGAGGGCAGTTTATCCCTGAATCCTGTATATAGTTTGATGTAACATTAATGTAATCTTTTTTTTTCTTTTTTTTTTTTATTATGGGTAAAAATCAAAATTCTCACAATACATACAAACATTTGCAAAATGATATATAAATATATATGCATATATGTGTATTTGCTTACAAAAATGTTATTTATATATATATATATACATATATTTTAAGAGGTGCTTAGATTACCTAAAATATTACATGGAACCGGCCACAACATTAATGTAATCTAAAGCGTCTTTAAAAATAAAGAAAAAGAATACCATGAATGATAAGAAAAACAAACAAAAAGTTATATAATGCAACAAAGAGTTATAGCTAACAAGTGAACTTGGGAGGTAATATGGAATAAAATATACATAATTTATGCAGAATCCAAAAAGGGGGTGGAGCATTACACTATGTATATGTAACAGTTGATTTATAAATGGGGCTGTGGCTGAAAGGGGTAGTCTAAGGATGGAAATGTCAATTGAAGAAAGTTAAATAATAATCTAAGGACTGAATAACAGAGTGAACTCAGAAATGGATGAGAATTGTGGTTAGCAGCACAAATACAAGAATGTTCTTCTATGAATTAGAACAAATATACCTAGCTATTACAAGTGGTAACACTATGGCAGTGCATGAGAAAAATAGAATTAATGTAACCTATGCATCATAGTTAACAGTGATATTGTATTATTCACATATCAAAGTCAAAGAAGTACTGTCTTAATAATAGATGGGTATGGAAAAATTATACCAAATGTACACTATAGGCCATAATTTGTGGTAATGATCTGATGATATTATCTCATAATCTGTAACAATTGTTCCCCAACATTGTAATGTGTTGGTGGAGGGGTGTTGTATGGGAATTCTACACATTTCATGATTGTTTTGTAAGTTCACAGCTTCTTTAATAAAGATATATTTAAAAAGAGGTGGTGGGGAAGGACCAAAAAAACCCACAAAAAAAAACAAATATCCAAATATGGGGCAAAGAGAAAACAAATAGCAAGCAATTTAAAAAAAGAACCAATTGGAGATGGCAGAAGAAAGAATCAGTGAACTTGAAGACAAGACACTTGAAATGAATCAGGCAGAAGTATAGAAAAATATATATTAAAATTAAAAATAACCTAAGACACACCTGAGACTTCAAATGCATCCATATATACATTATGTGCAGAGGGAATAGTAAAAGAAATAATGACAAGGAAAACCCCAAATTTAACAAAACATGTGAATATGCACATCGAAGAATAACAAAGAACACCAATAGAATAAAAATACTCCCCATTATATATTCATCACACTACTGAATGCAGTGGAATAGGAGAGGGTTTTGAAAGCTTCAAGAGGAAAGCAATGTGTTATGTACAAGGGATTCTTAATTATATTGAGGGTTGATTTGTTATCAGAAACCATGGAAGAACACAGTGGTTTGAGATACTTCAACTCCTGAAAGAAACAACTGTCAGCTATAAATTATATATCTGTTGAACACTTTTCTTTTAAAAAATGAGGGAGAGATTAAGACATTCTCAGGAAAACAAAACCTGAGGGAGTCCATCACTTCACCTACACTACAAGCAATGTTAAAAGAAGTTATGCAGAAAGAAAGTAAAGGACACTAGACAGAGGTTCAAAGCAGCATAAAGAAATAAAGAAGTGTGGTAAAGGTAACCATTTTTGTAATTATAAATGACAGAACTATTGTTTTTTATTATTTGGTAAGTAATTCCACTTCCTATGTCCTACCGGTGCTAAAATGTGAATTCATTAAAAGTAATTATAAATCTATGTTTTGGGTTATATAATGTACACATATATAAATAGCAATTACAAAATACACTGGGGAACAGGGATATGGTAAAAGTATATGGACATGTGATTAAGTTAAATGGTCATAAATAAATTAAGATTTTATATATTTAGGATGTTAAATTTTAATCCTATGTTAACAGTAAGAAAAATAAATGAAAATATATCCATATAGAAAAGAGAAGGCAGTCAATATGGCACAAGTGAAAATATCAAATAAATATAACAGTAGGTATTAATGGGCTTTAGGGACAAAAATAGTATAACACATCCAAAGTTACTAAAGAGCAAACTGGATGAAAAAAATCCCCTGTTTTATCAGTAGTTACTTAAAAATGTAAATCAATTAAGCTCTACAGTCAAAAGGCAGAGATTTGCAGAATTGATAGATAAGAATGGCCCAATGATTTGATGTCTAAAAGAAACTCACCTTCAATGCCAAGACACAAGTAGTTTGAAAGTGAAAGGATAGAAAAAATATACCATTAAAGTAGGAACCAAAAGATAGCTTGGGTAGATAGACTAATATTAGATAAAATAGTCTGTATGTCAAAAATAGCCAAAAGGGACAAAGATGGTTGTTATATACTGAGATAGGAGAAAATTCAACAAGATGATATAACCATTATAAGTATATATGCACCTAATAGCAGAGCCCAAAAATGAGAGAAGCAAATACTGATAGATTTGAAGGGAGAAATTGACAGTTCTACCTTAATAGTAGGAGATTTTAATACACCATTTTTGAAAATGGATAGAATATCTAGTAAAAAGGCCAATAAGGAAATATAAGATTTGAATAATACCCTAATCAATTAGACCTAACAGATATATATTTTTTTCTAACAGATATTTATAGAGCAATTTACTCAACAAAAACAGAATACACATTCTTCTCAAATGCATATGGATCATTATCCAGGCTAGACCATATGTTTAATCATAAAACAAGTGTCAATAAACTAAAAATATTGAAATCACACAATGTAACTTCTCTGCTTACAATGGAATGAAGCTAGAATTCAATAAAAGAGGGAAATGGAAAATTCACAAATATGAGGAAATTAAACAAAATTAAGTTAAACAATGGGTTAAAGAAGAATGAGAAGACACATTAGGAAATATCTTGAAACAATTCAAAATCAAAAGACAATATATCAAATGTAGTGGGAAGCAAAAAATGCAATGCTGAAAGGGAAATTTATACCTATAATTGCCTCTATTAAAAAATATTTCAAATCAAAGACTTAGACTCAAAATTTGAAGAAAAGGGAAAAAAAAATTAAACCCATAGCAAGCACAAGAAAGGAAATAACAAAGATTAGAACAGAGATAAATGAAAAGAAAAATAAAAAAAATCAATAGAGAGAATAAACAAAACCAAAGGTTGTTTCACTGAAAATATCATTAAAATAGACAAAAGTTTAACTAGACTGACAAAGGCAAAAAGAAAGAGAATAAAAATAATAAAAGTCAGAGATGAAAAGAGGGGTATAACACTGGCCTCCCTGAAATAAAAAAAGATTATAAGAAGATTTTATGAAAAATGGTACACCAGTAAATTAAATAATGTAGATGAAATGGATAAATTCTGAGAAGACATAAACTACGTACATTGACTTAAGAGGAAATAGAAGATCTTAATAAACAAATTACTCATAAAGAGATTGAATTAGGAATTTAAAAAAAATCTCCCAATAAAGAAAACCCTAGGAACAAGGGACTACTAAACATTCTGAAGAGACTTGATTCCAATTCTGCTCAAACTCTTCCAGAAAATTGAAGAGGAGAAAATAACCATATTCATTCTTTGAGTGCAACATCACCCTCATATCAAAGTCAGATAAAGATACCACCAGAAGAAAAAACCTACAGACCAATATGTCTTATGAATATGGATGCATAAATCCTCAACAAAATGCTAGGAAAATCAATCCTACATCATAATAAGGAATTATATAGAAAGATGAAGTGAGATTTATTCCTAATAAGCAAGATTGGTGCAACATAAAATCAATTTATGCAATATAACACATTAAGACAATGAAAGAAAAAAAAACACACAGAATCATTGCAATTGATGCAGATAAGACATTCAACACTTTTTTTTTTTTTTTATGGGTAAAAATCAAAATTCTCACAATACATACAAACATTTGTAAAATGATATATAAATATATATGCATATATGTGTATTTGCTTACAAAAATGTTATTTTTTATATATATATATACATATATTTTAAGAGGTGCTTAGATTACCTAAAATATTATACGGAACCCACTCGGATTCCCATGTTGCCCACCTCCCACACCTCCCACCACATCCAACACAAACATCTCCTGTGGTCTATGGTTGGTGGCAAGGCTCCAGGATGTGTAAGTTCAACACTTTTTAATAAAAACACATAGAGCAGTAGGAATAGGAGAAAACTTCCTCAACATGATAAATGGCATATATGAAAAGTCACAGCTAATATCTTACTAAATGTTGAAAGACTGAAATTTTTCCCTCTAAGATGAAGAACGAGACAAGGATGCCCATTATAACCATTGTTATTCAACATTCTACTGGAATTCCTTGCCAGAACAGTTAGGCAGAAAAATGAAATAAAGTCATCAAAATTTGAAAGGATAAAACTAAAACTTTCCCTATTTACATATGCTATGATCCTATACACAGAAAATCCTGAAAAATCCACAACAAAGCTCCTATAGCTAATAAATGTACTCAGCAAAGTGACAGGGTACATGATCAAAATCCCAAATCAGTAGTGTTTCTATACACAGTCAAAGAACAATCAGAAGCAGAAATCAAGAAAAAATTCCATTTAGAATACCAACTAAATGTACAATATCTAGGAATAAATCTAAACAAGAATGTAAAGAATTTGAAAATGGGAAGTAGGAAACATTGCTAAAAGAAATTATATAAGAACGAAATTAATGGAAGGACTAAATATCATTAATATGACAATCCTACCCTAAGCAATTAACAGATTCAATACAATTCCAATCAAAATCTCAGACAACGTCGTTGCATAAATGGAAATGTCAACCTGGAGGTTCCTGCGGTATTCAATGGCCGCAGCCAATACAAGAGCTCTGGCCCCCACCCAGAGCAGAGCATGTCGGTACAGGTACGTGGTGAGCACAGAGCTCCTGCGACCACAGAATGCGTCAGCGCTATCACCCAGCTATGTACTCGGGGAACTGAAGCAATGGCCAGGAGTACTGGGAGGGCCGCAGGACGCAGGTCTTCCTCAGTTTAGCACTTAGGAGCGCCTGGCGCTGCTGGTCGGCCCTGCTGGACTGCTGGGTCCTGACCGCAACCTGCTGGTGCTTGTCGTACACAGCAAGTTCCAATGGCTTCACATGCCCATCAACCCCTTCCTGGTCAATATCAGCTTCAGAGATCTGCTCTTGTCCCCCTTCAGAGTCGCCTTTATCTTTGTCTCCTGCTAAAGAATGGCTGGGTTTGGGACACCGTGGGCGGCATGTGGGGAGGTTTCAGCAGCAATCTCTTCGGTTCCATGAAACCTATTATATGGTTATAACAGGGACAGGTTTGCCTGAATCCATCCTTGCAGCTCTATGTTCACAGAGTGGTCAGAGGTTGCTATGGAGGAATCTGGGCAAGTTTCAGCTTTTCAGGATTGTTGTCCTAGTTGAAGGAATATCAGCAAAACATTGATGATGGAGAAGAAAGAACAGGTGCATGTCAAGACCTGCTCCATGAAACTGAGAAACCATTACCCTTGGCAAGAATGATGCAACCATTCATCACATAGAAGTTTTTGTTATGCGAGTCAAGATTTGGATGACAATGTTGAAGAAAAACCCTGCCTTAGTGGCATCAAGTACACCCACTGATCTCTGGATTCTGCATGCTTGCCCAAAGGAAGGCATGCAGATGACACTAACTATAAAATGCCTGCCAAAGACAATCCAGAAAATGATAGAGAGATTTCACTAGGACGAAAGGATGGAGAGGAAGCACTGGAGAAGGCAAGTGATTGTGGTGATAAAACTTACTAACACAGTTTTAGATGGAGGAAAAAGTGAAAACAAACCTACAGTAGAAGACAACACTGATCAGCCAAAGGGAAATAGGATTACTCACACATAGTTTTAAAAGGCAGGAGGTTTAATATTAATTTGGTATCAAAGTTGCTGTATTCTCAAGGATTCCTAATTGATCTTTTAATCATATCTAATGTTAATCAATATTCAGAATTTTAAAATGCCATTAGGAATCTTGTATTTGGGGAATGAAAACTAGAATAGGTGCCTTGTTCCAGAGTAGATGTCTTTAATACCAAAGAACTTCCTATGGTTGAAAGAGAATATTAATGGAATTTCTTGCATTATATATATACTATGAACAACATTATGATGAATACCAAGCTTTCAAGCAACGTTCATTTTCAGAGTCCTTAAAAACTAAAAGATCAACACTATTTTAATACAACAATTTGCACTGCAATCAATTGCAATGATATTACAGTCATCTTGTACTACAATAGGTTGCCTTAAAGTAACAAAAACCTTCCATCAATGTATGGGATGATTTGACAACTCTCCCTTTTTATTTCCCATATATGGCCAAGGAGAAATTCCCCAGTGTTTCTACAGGATATGTGCAGTTTTTGGTGGAATCTGTTGTCTCTGTCATAAAATGCAATACTTTGTAGTCAAAAAGATTCTGGAAGATGTAAAGCAATTATAGATCAGTTTGTTCAAAGAATAAATGGTAAAATTTTAATTGTGGAGGATAATTAACCTATTGAAGAAACTTGCTCAGATGTGCAGTATAAGCAGATCTCCAGGACAGTGTTCATCACAGATCAGTCTAACCTAAGGACAGATTCAGATCAGCAGATTTCCACTGGAACCAGGAACTTATGCTGTTTGGGCCACTGAATTATGTTCTTGAACAATGACATGTACCAGAAAAGCACCTGTCTGGTACATCTGATATGCCCATTTTCTAAAACAGCAAAATAAGGCTTAGAATCAATGACAAAGAAATTATTCACCCTATATGCTGAAACAGAAATAGATAAAGAAGAACTTGAAAATCCAAGACAATTTAACATGAGAGATTCCTCAGAAATTAGCAGAAACTCATATAATGGCTTACCTTCCGATGTTTATGTCTGTTCTGAGTCTGACTGTTTTCTAGGAAATGAGCATGCAGTCAATCAAGTTGAGGCGCTTTTCCGGGAAATTTTTCTAAGTGAATTCTGCCCCCACCTCCAAATCCAGAGGATTTTATCTTTGATGGTGATGGTAAGCAATCAGAGGCTCCTGGAACCAATAATATAATAATGGCCAAAATGGAATCCCCTGAGGAAATAAAAAAAACCTAGAAAACCCAGAAAAGCACCTTTAAAATGAGAAAAGAGCAAACTGGAAATTCCACTTTGGACCTTCAGCCTGGCATCAAAATATTCTCATTTAAAAGACAATTTCCCATATTAGAAATGATTATATGATAAATTCTATGTACACAGATGGTGTCTTTAATTTTCTTTGAGATTTTCAGTCACTGAATGTCTTAATTAATATATCCAAAATTGACTTACTGGTTATTAGACTTTTTCCCCTACAAAATAGACTCCATGATGCAGACCCTTCAACTAAATTAACTTTATTTTGGAATTACGTACATATGTGAGGGTTCCATATTAGGAACTCTGCTTAAAGGATGGTAGTATTGTATATTCTAATGAACTTTAGATTTTACAATTGTCTACAGAACAATTAATATCTAAGGAATAGTTTAAATACTTTTGCAGCTGTTACAGATGATATCACTTCTGCTTTCTATGGAGATAATTTTGCATAGGGAAACACAGAGTAAATTATGTGGGCCTTTTGTATTATAATATAAACATGTAGAAATGATGGGGACATTGCAGCTTATGTAACTGCCAATATGATAAAAATACATTTAACTCTGTAGTTAAAAAGTTAATTCATAATCCTTTATTCTTTGTGAAAGTCTTATGCTTAAATTACATCTTGAAAAATAATTAATAAGTCTGGCTCTTATAACTAACTGGGTCAGTGAATGATACCACCACAGACCTTCTACATTATCAAAAGAGTTAGAGTTCAGTGGGTAGTTAAAGAGTTTGTTCTTGAGAGGTTCATTCCAAAGGGAATTTAGAGGATAAGATTGGTTCTGTTTGAATATTTCAGATAATTTCTGCAGGGCCCTGCTTTAGCAGGAAATTCAGGAGAGACCAACCCAAAGTAAAATAATTTCCAACAAGTAACTCAGACCAAAGAAAAATCACATTACTTCAGGAAAAGATATTTCAGAGTGATTATTCCAAAATTTCTAAGGAGAAAATCAGTGAGGTACATTTAAACCAACTTTAAATAGCTTAGTTGAGATATCTTAGTGATGAAATAACCATCGTATTGTTTCTACCACTTTAGCAACACTAACTACAACTGATAGCAGTGAGTCAAAGTAGTATTTAATATGCTCCTCTGGTTGTACCATATCCCACAAATAATTAAATAGCATACCCTTCCTAAATACTTCTGCCTTCTTTCTGTGATCTAGAGAATGGATTTTTTTTCTCCCCACAGAACTACCAGAGGTCACAAATCCAGTTGTGCTCCAGTAGTGAAATTGTGGAGATGTCAGAAGAGGTGAACTTCCTTCTCTTTAGTCTCTTGTTTCCATTCCTCAGGCAGAGAAGGATAATTCTTTAGGAAGTGAGTTGGTAGTAACAAGTTTTGCTTTGGCATACAGCAGAAACTATTGTGCTAGCCACTTAATATTGTGCTTTCTCATTAC
>JAKSZT010034205.1:763333-859962 GCA_026826555.1 Tolypeutes matacus | reverse complement strand
TTCGCCCCCGCCCGCGGCTCCAAATGGCCGTTTTATTATTTATTTCCGTAACCGCGGGGCTCAGCCGCCTGTGCCAACCCCCACCGGCAGCCTCAAAACTCACGAATCTCCACCGTCCGGTCCCCGCCGTCAATCCGCGCAGATAGATGTCCCAAGCTTCTCACTCCACGCGTGCACAGCACAGACCCCCGGGCAGGACCCCGTCCCCAATCCGCCTTGCTCTGGGAGCTTGCAGTGTGCGCCCTCCTACACCAACGCCATCTTGCCCCCTCTCCCCTCATTACAGATTCTTAACAGCCCTATGAGGCAGATATTATTGCATACATTTTCAAAGAGGAATAGAGATATAATAATTAAAAATTTGTACAGTCTGATATGTGGAATAGGAAATATTGGAAACCAGGGTTCTATTATATGATTTCAAAACCCTTGATGTTTCCACTGACTTTTCAGTGCTAGAAGAGTAGGTACTATAGGAGAAGGAAAAGGTACTCATGAAGACTAGAATCTGTTATTATTGGTGAAGACAGACTTTAGGGACCCCACTGGTCTCTCAGCTTATTATTGAGTCAGAGACATGAAGATGAAGACATATGAAAAATACACGTATTTTAGATTTATTGATTTCTTTAAAGCAGAATTTTGCTATGTTTTAATAAAATAATGCTCTTCAATAAAGTAAATATCAGAAAATTGCATATAAAATGCTAAGGTTACAGGCCAAATTATGTACTCAATAGTCTTGTTGTTCTGTATCTGAGAAAAATACCACAAGAAGCATTTAAGTAGTTTATATTTAACTGAAAGGAGAGTAGTCATGAATTGATATTAATATTTATGTAGTTTTTGAATATGGTAAAGTGGTATTATTGGGTGGATCTTCCTGCTGTCAGAACCTCCAGTGGCCACTGCCTCCACATCAGTGATATGATTTCTTCCATTTCTAAAATCACAATAAGTCTATAGCATAGTACCAGTAAGTCTACTTTAGTCTTTAGTTCATTCACCAAGCCTGAGAATTCTGGGATGTTGAAATCCACTGCACATCTAATTGAGAGGGGGCAGTGATACCATAGGGCTGATGGATGGGAATCTCTTGATTGCAGTTGCAGACTGTCTTGGTTCCTTGGTATGGTAGTTGTCCATCATCACCTCCATATTAGTTGTCCTGGTTGAGACCAATAAACTGGAGAATAAGTGTTGCAACTCCAATGAGATTCAAGGCCCACCTGTCACATGGACAGCCTAAATATTTAAGTCTCTTGGATGTACACCTACCAACTCTAGTACTAATTATAGGTTCAAATAGAAGGACAGAAGAGCCATGTGTAGGGAAAGCACAAATATGTCCAACAATGTCCCTCTGGGAAGCATAAATTCCAAAGTAGGATTCCCTGTCAAGGCACCAAATTCCTAAGCTACTTGTTCAGATTATTGTGTCTGGATGTCTTCAGGCCCTCAGGAGCCCCATGATTTGCGATAGTATCTACTTTGCACGTCAAAGAGATCCTGCTGAGATGTGCATAAGTGTAACCTCTGGAATGACCTCCTCAATTACTTTGAAGTCTCTTAGCCATATAAAATCATTTGTTTTTACATTTTTCCCCTTTTGGTCAAGGCCTTTTTCCAGTTGCATTGCTAGTTGGTGCCTAGTAGTAATCCCTCAGTGCCAGGGAGGCTTATCCCCAGGAATCATGTCTTATTTTGTGGGGAAGGTAATGTATTTGTATTCTGAGTTTGGCTTAGAGAGAGGCCAATTTTAAGCAACAAGGAGGCTCCCAGGAGGCAACTCTCATTCTCCCTGCAACACTAGGCTAAATTTCCATTTCAGGAGTAAAGGTTCATAAGCACAGTCACCTATATCAAGGGCCTGTCAATGGACCATCCTCTTTCACTAGTCGTTTGCCCTGTTCTTGGAGGATTCTTGCTGATCTATTGGAGAATGAGGAAGAACTCCCCAGGTTGGGAATTTGATATTCCTTTGGTTATTGTGTGAATCTCCACTGACAGAGACAATGTCCCATGAACATTTGAACACATCCATATGCCTTATATGTATGCCAAGGTGAGCTTCCTCCCATTTATCCCCCATCATTTATACCCCACACCAATGTTCCTCCCTGCCACACCTATAACCCTCTGTGACCAAAACTTCTTCAAAAATGAAGTCAATAAAATACCCAAATACAATCAATAAGAAAATAAATAATAATGATCATTTCAAATATAAGTAAAATAAAAAATAAATAAATAAGGAATAAAAATTTGGGATAATAAAAATAGTGAAAAAATACTTATATTTTTTGTCATATTCTATTTCATCAATATAAGATCTGTTGTCTTGTATGTACAGTGACATTGTCTAAAGTTTATTTCCCCAGTGTCTCACTTTATTTTCATTTTGTCCTCAAAGAAGTTTGAGGTTACAGAAAATCACATACCTAATACAGAAGACTCCCATAAACCCAGCATCCTCCCCCTTTCCCCCCTTCCCCTTTTAATAACATTGTATATGTGGAAGTTATGTTTGTTACAAATGATGTACAAATATTGAAACATAACTACCAACCATGGTAAATGGTTTATATTAAGGTTTACATTTTGGACTATACACTTTTATAAACTTTGATGCAACTCATCATGGACTGTATCGATCATAGCATATCATGTAGAACACTTCCATCTCTCCCATAATGCCCATCTTCCGTCTATTCTTTTCATCCTTCCCCCTCCCCTTGAGACCCATGGCAACCACGAGGCTTCACTCCTTGAAGGAAAAAGTACATAGTTAATTCCAACAACACTGAGGTCTTGACACACTGGTTTGTCCTTCCCTATTAGGAACTTCCATGCTGTCAAGAGTCTCTTGCCCCTCTCTGAACATATTGGTCCTCAGCAGGATGCGAGCCCAAATTCTCCCACTCATTATGTGGGTCTCAACTTACTGATACAGCACATTATGACAAAATGATCATCACACAGTCTCTAGAAACCTGTTCCAGGTGACCGCTATCCTGAATGCCCTCCTTCCAACACCTTAAACCAGTACCACTTCCTTGTCATATTGCCATAAAAGCATTCCCAACTTTGTAATTTCAACCACATATTCTGCAATCCCCAGTGTTTGCCTGGTCCCTCCCCCAACCCTCCCCCTAGTTCTATGGACCTTCCAACCCACCCTCCTCAATCTACCAACATGTCAAACGTGTACCACCCAACCTAATAGTATCTCTAAGCTCCTGTTATATCCCTTCAGTGCCCAACTACACACTTTCAAGTTATCATAGATTATGTCTGTATGTGCTTTGGCTCATAACCTTCTTTTCCTTTTCTATTTCCTATAAACCTATCTTCCAGAAAATAGCTCTCTGAATCTGCCCAAATGGCTTAATTCATATCAGTGAGGTCATGTAATATTTGTCCTTCAATACCTGGATTGCTTCATTCAACATAAGGTCCTCAAGATTAACCCATGTTATCCCGTGTTTTAGCATGGTATTCCTTCTTACAGGTGAGTAATATTCCATTGTATGTATATAAAACATTTTGTTTATCCACTCATCTGTTAATGGGCATTTGGGTTGATTCCAACTTTTGGCAATAGTACATAATGCCACTATGAACATTAGTTTACATAAATCTGTTCGTGTCCTTTTTTTCAGTTCTTCTGGGTATATACCCAGCAGTGGAATTGCTGGATCATATGGCCATTTTCTAGTTAGTTTTATTGAGGAACAGCCAAACTGTCCTCCTCAATGTTTGCACCATTCTACATTCCCA
Organism: Tolypeutes matacus; assembly: GCA_026826555.1. Taxonomy (NCBI): domain Eukaryota; kingdom Metazoa; phylum Chordata; class Mammalia; order Cingulata; family Chlamyphoridae; genus Tolypeutes; species Tolypeutes matacus. Next base: position 856,182 of record JAKSZT010034205.1, on the reverse strand, counting down.
GCAGAAGTGGAAGAGGGTTCTCGTTCTTCTACATCATCTCCAACACTTGTAGTCCTCTGTTTTTTTAATAGCCTCGAGTCTAATGGGTGTAAGATGGTATCTCATTGTAGTTTTGATTTGCATTTCCCTAATAGCTAGAGATGTTGAGCATCTTCTCATGTGCTTTATAGCCATTTGTATTTCTTCCTTGGAGAAGTGTCTCTTCAACTCACTTGCCCAATTTTAAATGTATTGTTTGTGTTTTTTAAATTTCAAAGTATACGATTTCTTTATGTATACTGGATATTTGGCTCCTATCAGAAATATGGTTGCAAAATATTTTCTTCCATTGGATAAGCTCCCTTTTTATTTTCTTGATAACTTCCTTTGTGGTGCAGATGTTTTTAATTTTGAGGAGATCCCATTTTTATATATTTTTTCTTTTGCTGCTTCTGGTATGAAGTTCATGAAACCATTTCTTGTTATAAGGTCCTGTAGATGCTTCCCTACATTATCTTCCATAGCCTTTATGGTATTGGCTCTTATATTTAGATCTTTAATCCATCTTGAGTTGATTTTTGTATAATGTGTGAGATGGTGTTCCTCTCGTTCTTTTAGATTAGGATATCCAGTTCTCCAAGCACCATTTGTTGAAGAGGCCATTCTCACCCAGTTGAATGGGCCTGGTGTCTTTGTTGAATATCATATGACTTTATATGTGAGGATATATATCAGAATTCTCAATTTGGTTCCTTTGGTCAGTATGTCTATCTTTGTGCCAATACCATTCTGTCTTGAACCCTGTAGCTTTGTAGTATGTTTTAAAGTCAGATAGTGTGATTCCACCAATTTCATTTTCCTTTTTCAATATGTCTTTGGCTATTCTGGGCCTTCTGCCTTTCCAAATAAATTTCATAGTTTTTCCAATTCAGTGAAAATGCTGTGTTGATTTTTATTGGGATTGCATTAAATCTGTAGATGCGTTTGGGTAGGGCAGACATCTTAATGAGGTTTGTCTTCCTATCCATGAAAGGGAATAGTCTTCCATTTATTTTAGTCTTCTTTGATTTTCTTTAACTGTGTTGTATAGTTTTCTGCATATAAGTCATTTACATCTTTAGTTAAACTTATTCCTTGGTGTTTGATTATTTTAGTTACTATTGTCAATGGTATTTTTTTCTTGATTTCCTCCTTAGATTGCTCATTATTGGTATACAGAAATGCTACTGATTTTTGTATGTTGGTCTTAAAACCTGTGACATTATTGAACTCATTTATAAGCTCTAGAAGCTTTGTTGTTGATTTCTTAGTTCTTTCTATGCATATGATCATGTAATCTGCAAATAGCGAAATTTTTAGTTCTTCCTTTCCAATTTGGATGCATTTTATATCCTTTTCTTGCCTAAGCACTCAAGCAAATACTTCTAACACTATGTTAAATAGAAGCAGTGAAATCAGGCATCCTTATCTTGCTCCCAGTCTTAGAGGAAAGCTTTTAGATTTCAACATTGTGTATGATATTAGCTGAGGGTTTTTAAAATATACCCTTTTTTATGTTGAGGAAGTTTCCTTCTATTCCTATCTTTTGTAGTGCTTTTATCAGGAAAGTGTGCTGTAATTTGTGTAATGCTTTTTTTTTTTGGCATCTATAGAGATGATCATGTGTTTTTTTTTTCTTTCAATCAGTGTATGTGGTGGATTACATTGATTGATTTTCTTATGTTGAACCATCCTTGCATACCAGGGATGACACCCAGTTGGTCATGGTGCATAATACATTTGATGTTTTGTTGAATACAGTCAGAAAGTAGTTTGTTGAGGATTTTTAGATTCTAGGTTCATTAGAGAGATTTGTCTATAGTTTTCCTTTCTTGTGGCATCTTTGGCTTTGGTATTAGTGTGATGTTGTCATCATAGAATGAGCTAGGCAATGTTCCTTCTTCCATTTTTTTGGAAGATTTTAAGCAGGATTCATTTTAGTTTTCTCTTGAATGTTTAGTAGAATTCTCCTGTGAAGCCATCTGGTCCTGGGCTCTTCTTAGCTGGGGTTTTTGATGACTTATTCTATCTCTTTACTTGTGCTTGGCCTGTTGAGTTTATCACTTTTTTTCTTTTGACAGTGTATGCTGCTTGTGTGTTTCTAGGCATTTGTCCATTTCCTCTAAGTTATCCACCTTGTTGTCATATAATTTTTCAAAGTATCCTCTTATGATACTCTTTATTTCTGTGGGGTCAGTGGTGGTATCCCTTTCCTCAATTCTTATTTTATGTATTTGCATCATCTCTTTTTTGGTTAGTCTAGCTAAGGGTTTGTCAATTTTATTCTTCTTGAAGAACCAGCTTTGGTTTTGTTTATATATTTTCAAGTGCTTTCTTATTTTCAGTTTCATTTTGTTCTGCTCTAATCTTTGCTATTTCTTTTTTTTTTTCCTACTTCTTTTGGGGTTAGTTTGTTTTTCTTTTAATAATTCCTCCAGGTGTGCTGTTAAGTCTTTGATTTTAGCTCTCTCTTCTTCTTTTAAAAAATATTTGTTCATTTGTTGGTTGGTTGATTAATTAACTAATTAATTTCACACACACCCCCCCACACACTGTTTTATGCTTGCTGTCTGCTCTCTGTGTGTTCTTCTGTGTCTGCTTATTTCCAAAGCTGGGACCTTCCAGAGTGGGAGAGAGGTGCTCAATCTCTTGTGCCATCTCAGCTCCCTGGTCTGCTGCATCTCTTATTGTCTCTCCTCTGTGTCTTTCTTTGTTGTGTCATCTTGCTATGCCAGCTCTCTGCATGAGCCATCACTTCATGCAGGCCAATGCTCCTATGTGGGCCAGTACTCCTGTGTGGGCCAGTACTCCTGCATTGCCTGCACTCCACATGGGCCAGCTCTCTGCTCAAGTCAGCTCACCATGCAGACCAGCTTGCCTTTCACCAGGAGGCCCTGGAAATTGAACCCTGGACCTCCCATATAGTAGACAGAAGCCCAAATGCTTGAGCTACATCTGTTTCCCTTTCTTCTTTTTTAATATATGCATTTATGGATATGAATTTGCCTCTCACTATTTCTTTTGCTGGACCCCATAAGTTTTGATATGTTGTGTTGCCATTTTCATTCATTTCAAGGTAGTTACTGATTTCTTGAGATTTCCTCTTTGAACCACTGTTTTTCTAAGAGTGTGTTGTTTAACTTCCGTATCTTTGTACCTAATCTGGCTTTCTGCCTCTTACTGATTTCCAGCTTCATTTCATTGTGTTCAGAGAAATTACCTTCTGAATTCATTGAGAGTTTTTCTTTGGACTAGCATGTGGTCTATCCTAGAGAATGATCCATGTGCACTTGAGAAGAATGTATATTCTGCTGTATTTGTATGTAATGTGCTGTATATGTCTAAGTGCAGATCCTCCAATCTATTATTCAAAGTCTTTGTTTCTTTATTGATTTTCTGTCAAGATGTTCTATCTATTGGTGATAATGGTGTATTAAAGTCTTCCACTATAATTGTATAGGCATCTATTTCTACACTGATTTTTCCAGTGTTTGTCCCATGTATTTTGAGGTGCCCTGGTTAGGTGTATAAATATTTATGATAGTTCTTTCTTCTTGGTAGATTACCACTTTTATTATTATACAGTGTCCTTCTTTGTCTCTTAAAATAGTTTTGCATTTGAAGTCTATTTTGTCTGATATTAGTCTAGCTATTCCCATCATTTTTTGTTATTGTTTGCTTGTAAAATTGTTTTCCAACCATTCACTTTCAGCCTGCTTGTATGCCTGGATTTAAGGTGGGTTTCTTGTAGACAGCATATAGATGGTTCTTATTTCCTTATCCATTCTGCCAATCTGTGTCTCTTTACTGATGAGTTTAATTCATTAACATTAAATGCTATTACTGTAAAGGAATTACATTAGTCATATTTTCTTTAGGTTCATGTATGCTATGTGTTGTTTTTATTTCTCTTTTTTTTTAATTTTTAGTAGTTCTTACACTCTCTTCCAATTCTCTCTCTCCTCTTTTTTTCCTTTACACCTGCAGATCTCCCTTTAGTATTTATTGAAGAGTAGGTTTCTTATTGAAATATTCTCTTAATTTCTGTTTATCTGTGAATATTTTGAGCTCTACTTCATTTTTGAATGTCAACTTTGCTGAATAGAGAATTCTTGGCTAGAAGTTTTTTTTTCTTTTAGCATCTTAACTATATAATACCACTGCCTTCTTGCTTCCATGGCTTCAGATGAGAAATCTGCAGTTTATCTTATCAAGCTTCCCATGTATATGATGTTTTTCTTTTCTTTTTCTGCTTTCAGTATTCTTTCTTTATCTTGAATATTGGACAATTTGACAAGTATGTGTCTTGAAGTAGTCCCACTAGGATTTATACTGTTTGGGGTGCTCTGCATTTCCTGGACATCTACATCCATCTCGCTCAATAGAGTGGGAAGTTTTCACCCACTATTTTCTCCACTACTCCTTCTGTCCCCTTTCCCTTCTCTGCTCCCTCTGGGATGTCTATGATGCATGTGTTTTTGCGTTTCATGTTGTCATTTAAATCCCTAAGTGCCTGCCGAATTTTTTCTATTTTTTTATCTATCTCTTCTACCTTTTTGAATTCACATGTACTGTCTTCCACATCACTGATTTCTTCCTCTGCCTGTTCAAATCTGCTTTTGTTTGCTTCCAGGGTATTTTTGATTTCTTGGATTGTGCCATTCATCACCATCATATCCGTTATCTTTTAATGTGTGTTTATAATTTTTTCAGTATGTAGTCCCTTGTCTTCTTTATATCTTTAATCTCTTCCTTCACTTCATTAAGTTGACTCATAATATTTGTTTGGACACCTCTGATTAGTTGTTCCATGTTCTGCATCTCTTCCTGGTTTTTGTTTGTTCATTGAACTGGGCCATGTATTCCTGTTTCTTAGTATAGCTTGTAAATTTTTGTTGGTGTCTAGGCATCTGTTTATCTTGATTGGTTTATTCAGTTGTTTAGTTGCTCTCTCTATGCTATGGTTTTATTTTGTTGTTGTTTTTGTTTGTGTGGTCAGGTTTCACTCTGACACTTCATTCCTCTTATTTTATTTCCTTGTTGTTGTCTATCTTCCTTGGAAAGAAAAATATTAGGACCAGAGAAAAAGGAAGAGATAGTAAGATAAAATGAATAGTAGTAATAATGATAGTAAAAGGTAGGAGAGCAACTATACAAGACCTAGGAAATTGAAAAATTAACTCAAGTAAGAAGCACAGAGGAATAGATTAGAAAAGTGGAATCAAAAATATGAAACAAGAATTAGAATAGAGAAAAATACATAGAATAAATTTAAAGTCTGGAATGGTGAGCAGAGGGGAGAACAAAATAGAAAAGAGAAGAAAAAAGTAAATAAAGTAAACAGAGAAAAAAGGAGAGAAATAAAAAAAAGAATTGGAGATGAAATAAGAGAGATGGAATGAAAGAACAACAGCAAAAAACAAGAGATATAAAGATCAAGGAGAGAAAAGAAATATCATAGAGTAAATCAGTAAACAAAAGTGAAAAGAAAAACAAGAAAAACAAATGCAGAGAAACAAAGGAAGGGGATACAGAACAAGCAAGAAACAAGTCAGTTGTGACTCATTTAAAAAAGGAGACAGAAAAATAAAACATAAAAAAACAAAAATAAATATGGAAAAATATCCTTCTCTCTTAGACCCCTAAGGATCTCCTCAGACTGCTGATTTTCATAAATCACTCGCCCTGCAGCCTGCCCTCTGCAGGTCTTGAACTGGGTTTTAGTGAGTATAATAAGGGGAACTTTTTTTTAAAGCTTAACCTTTTTTTTTTTTTTAATTAGAGATCCAAGAAAAGCTAAAGAAAGAGAATATCTATATGTTCCCTGTCATAAAGTTTCAGTTGGATGCCTGATAACATGCCAGATCATCTCTCAAGAAAGAGCCAGAAACTGAACCAGGGACCTCATATATTCTAGGTAGGAATTCTTCCACTGAGCTATTCTGCCTCCTTTGGTTAATTAGCCTTTCAGAAGTCTATCCTTCCCTTTTCCATTGGGCAGATTATATTCCCTGGAGTCTGGCCTAGAGTGGTGCTGAAAACTGCCTGTCTTTGCCTCTTCTGTGATGTAGTTCTGTTTTTTTCTAAGGCATCTTAGCATGAACACCTGCCTGAGGAGATCCCCATTCTCTCTCCCTGTCGATTCAGGGTCATTTCTGATATTCAATGGGGGACCAGCTTCCTAAACTCACCACAAAGAAATCACTGTCCACCCTCCCAGACCCCTTTTCCTCACAGGGAATCTGCCATCACACTCACTTTTGGAGCAGGGGCCAGGGGCTCCACCTAATCTATCCACCCTGGAGCCAGGTATGTGTGCTGCCTCCAGCCCCTGAGGTAAGCAACCCATGATTTTCCCCTGGCTTCCCTATCTCTCCAGTAACCTCCTAGATGAATCGGAGCACCTTCCCATGGAGGTAGATTTTTGCTGTACTCTCAGTTAGATGCAATTCACCATGAGTTTTACCCTCATTTAATATCTTGACTGTGGGGGCATGGAACACTTTCCGGCAGCCAGGAGATTCAGTAACTCAAGTTTAGTTGTTTTGGCTTCTTTATCTCTCTGACCCTCATTCTTCTGGGAGTTGTGAAGCAGTGTCCTGATTTGCTGTACCCCAAAACTGGTCCCCAAGACAGCCTCTGCCTTTTTCTCTGTTGTTTTAGTGAGATCTAAGCTTTATCTGCCTAACCCATTGGCCATCTTCCTACTGAAATTCTCACATTCTTGTTGAAGTCCTTTGAATACAAAAGTCTAAGTCCTTTGAATACATGGCCATTTATCCATGTTTTCTTTGGTTGATCCTGCTTTCAGTGTAAGGTTTAAAAATCCACCACTTACCACCAAATCTTAAAGATGGTTCCCCAAATTTCCTTCTGGCAACGTTATGGTTCTAACTTTTATATTTATGTCTTTGATCCATTTTGAGTTAATTTTTTATAAGGAGTTAGATAGGTGTCATCTTTCTTTCTTTTGGCTATGGATATCCAGTTCTCCCAGCAACATTAGTTGAATAGATTGTTCTGCCTCAGCTGGGTGTGTTTGACATCCTTGTCAAAAATCACTTGAATACTTACCTGGCAGGGGAGATACCATGATCACAAAGGTGGTTTTCCCAGGGCGAGGCTTATCCATTGCACTCCGAATATGTTGACCCCTGTGATTTCCCCAAATGTGGGAAACTCAACTGCGTAATTTGTGGTAGTGGGGGACTGCGTTTGCGCTCTCCCCTTAAAAAAAAATCACTTGACTATAGATGTGACAGTCTGTTTTGGAATGATCAACATTGTACTATGTTTCTATCTTTATGCCAGAAGCATGCTCTTTTTACTACTGCTGCTAAATAATATGGTTGTGCATTTAAACACAAAGATAGACCAAAGAATCTCAGTACTTGTACATTCTACAGTGCAAGTGGCAGAAATAGTGTTGTCTTTCTCCAAAGTAACGATAAAGATAGCACATTTGATTTTTCCACAATCTTTTTTTCTATCACTTCATTGTTCCAGATCTCTTCTCTCTCTCTCTCTCTCTTTTAAATTTTAGGCTGTACTGGAGATTGAACCCAGAAACTCATATATGGGAAGTAGGCACTCAACCACTGAACTTCACCTGCTCCTGCTATTCTCATTTTAATTAATTCTAAATTGTATTTGGAATAGTGTTAGTTTATTTATTCTTGTTTTCACAGATGAAATAAATAAAGAAGCTGTGCAAAGTTTCTAATTTTCCCCAATTAATTAATTACTAAATTCATTCATTCAACAAATATTTTTGAGTTATTTTTAAGTACCAGGCACAATGTTTGTACCAGACATGTAATGACAAACAGAACATACAAGATTTTGTCTTCTTAGAACATTATTATATGGATCAGGAAGATGATGAAAAAACAAAATATCACACAGAAAATATTATATGAGGAGGGATATGTGTTATTTTAGCAGCATCCTAAGTGTCTCCTCCACTAAATGTCCTCTATTGTGACATCAGTGTAAGTAAAATCTTTGAAAATACTAGGGGAGGTCATTATATATATTAAAAATTCTATTTCATTTGTTTCATTTTATTGGTTTTTTAATCTGCCTTCTTGTTGATTTTCAGTTTTGAATATAATTTTGCAGCAGACAATAAGACACAAAGCAATTCCTGCTTGTAGGATCATGAGCCATACTCATTGTGGGGGTGTGAGCGACTGTAGTATTTTCAGTGACTTCTAAGTGGAAGTGTGAGAGTGGAGACATCAGGAGCAATGGATGGGGAGTTATTCCTCTTCTTATCTGCTCTTTGGATCCTTCCCTGTAGATTATTACCAAATTGAAACCTCTCTTTTTTCATCTTTCAACTTTTAAGAGAATCAGTGGAACTTTTTTCTACATGGCCTTTTGAAAATGTATGGCAAGATAACTTATTAAAACATAAACTGTATGAAAAATTTTTCATTCTTTTCTTCTTTCCCTACTTTTTTCAAAGAGGTGGTTGGACTTTGCAAAACAGAATCTACGAAGAGTGTATAATCAGCTCATTGAATGGTCATGCTGAGTGAACTGGAGACTGAGGAGAAGGTCGGTTGGTGTAGGAAAGGAGAGTCTTAGACATTGGGAAAGGACAGGGTCCTACTTATTGATACTGTCCTGGAGTAGGTAGCAACAATTCAAAGGGAAATGGTGTACCTAGGGAGAACAATCTGCTAATAGTACTCCTGGCCTTGACAAGATGCCTGTGCTCAAATAGGGCATGGATACAGCAAAGCCAATGTTTCAGTAAAAGAGGTGTGGTAAGCCTCTTTTTTCCATTGCCTTGGTACTTTATTACATCCTGGAGAATATGGCAGAACAATAGGCAGTGCAGGGTACTCTAAGAAGAAATAATGTAATATTTTATATCATTTGATAAGCAGGCACCTCCAACATGGAGTCTCAGTTACTTCAAGAAATATCATGAAAAAATTCTTATTGCAAATATCATTTCATGCACAGATCACTCTGATAAATACCTATCTTTAATTCAACCATTCAGTGAACAAAGATATACTCTATAAGGTCTACATGTCAGATGCTATTCCAGATGCTCTTGAAAATGAAATAACTAGCAGAAGTTCCCTCAAAGTTTGGAGAGAAACAGGGCCAAGTCAAAAATTGATTTAGTTATATTTTTGATGTAAAGCAAATAAACCCCAAAAGTAGAGGTTTAAAACAACATTCACTGCAATCACAACTTTTCAGATCGGCAATTTGTAGTTGCACTCAGCTGGACTTCCTCATGTATCTACAATCCACTGTCATGTCAGCAAGTGACCTCCAGAATAAATTTGAAAGCTTGACTGAAGCAGACAATAATGTATGTTCACTTGAGTAAACTCCTAAACCTCCAAGACAGGTGATATCAAAGGTCCTGAGCTCAGTCCTTTTATGCTGAGGACAATCATAACCTTGTTCCAGAGGCCCCAAAGGGAAGTACATGAAGGGGATAAGGACAGTCACAATAACATTTCCTGAGTCTCAGGGCCAGTAGATGAAATAATAGCCCAAATTCCACTTTTGAGTCGTGGCCCTCCTAAGAACCACATCACACAATCCTATTCTACTGGTAATCTGTGATGGATGTGTCATTTGGAGGAGTCACCAACATCTGTTGATAAAACAAATGTATATCAAGTGCCCACTATGTGTCAGACACTGTCATATTTTCTCAAACTTCAAAGATGAGTTAGACTTTGTCTTTACCCCGAAGTTGCTACACTCTATTTGAAGGAGACAGATTTGTGACTTAAAATCTCTCAGCAACCATAGTTAGTGCCAAAATGGGGAATAATCAGGGTCTCTGAAAACATTAAGCAAGAAAATCACCTAGTTAGGAATACTCAGTAAGCTGTGACCTAAGTATAAAATAGCAAAAATTCACATGGTCTTATTCTGTACCAGCCACTGACTGTTTTCAGTGTTCCCATGTATTATCCTATTTCATTCCACCTACAACACTATGTAATTGATAGAGTACTCCCTATTTTACACATGAGGGAAGTAAGGCATGGAAATTTCAGCTGAGATGTCTATGATCACATGACCTGAAAGGGGTGGAGCTGAGCTTGAAATTCAGGAGCCCAACTCTTTTAAGCGCCTTGTGTCTCTAAGGCAGGGTGAGCCAGGGGAAGGAAAGGGAGATAAAGCCTTCTAGTTAGAGGAAACAGCTTGTATGAAGACGCAGACACAAAGGGAACTGTGAGTCATTCTGAGTGGACATTTTGTGGCCAGGCCTGGAGAAACATGTTGCAACCAGAGTCAAATGACATGTTTAGGGGAAAGCAACAGTCCATCACAGTTATCAGACCCTGTTCCCAACTCACTCTATAACAATGGATAGCCATTTCTTTGAGGGCAGGGAGAAGTTTCAATTCCTTTTTATTATAAAATCTCTGTCTCCCCATCACCAATCCCCTGCTTCAACAGTGGTCATGCATTTCATGTTACCATGTTTACGGTCCAACTGGGCACTTAGAACTTAGTTATGTCAATTATGATGTTACACAAGAGTTACTGGAAACCTTGGTGCTCATTCAGACCCTATCTGCTCTTCTATGAGGTTAGCAATCTGAATTCTGCCTGTGGGGAGGAAATTTGGCTACCAACTGATCAATATTTAGGACTAAATCAACTCGGGAGAACTTGGGACATCACCTACAACTAAGAGGAGGGATAAAAATATTTCAGAGGCTGTTCTTGTTTCACATCCACCCAGAGAAGATAAAACAATGATCTGGAATGAAGAGACCTTTAAGACTTTAGAAAAGGATGGAAGGAAAATTGCCTCTCATTGAAGAGAGCTAGGTTGTGAGGGGTCTGATTTCTCCTGGGTCAGATTTCCTCTGATTTCTCTTGGACCTATTTCCCCATGGGTTAAAGGAAAAAAAATAAAGGGTTTGAAGTGAAGGAATGAAGTCCACTGAGTCTTTCACTGAAAAAGTACTTCCAATAATTTGGTAGACAATTAACATATTAATAGATAAATGAAGGGTAAATGATTATGCAAGCACAAAAATTCTACTTTGAGTCTTAAGGGCTTTCCAGAATGGGCATAGGCAATTATCAGGTCTGTAATCTAACTGCTTTATATAGATGGAAAAGGAGGAACTAAGTTGGCTACTGGGGTAGAGGGATCTGGGCCTGAGAAAGAGTGGTTAGGAGATTCATACTTCATCTTTATTACATTTACTAATTAGATTGCACCTTTGGAAGACTTAAGAAAATAAAACCGATCAAGACTTTATGGGAGTGATGGCATGATGGGGCACTTTGTGGAAGATACGGCATGATGGGATACTGTGCTCCATCATGACATCACTCCCATAAAGTCCTGATTGATTTTATTTTCTCTGTCTTTTTTAGCTCTACTGCCCCATCCTGAGCTCAGACACTTCTCTATATTCTACCAACTTCTTGCAAAGAACCTAACAGTCTATAAAAATATAGCCTCAACTGAGGTTCACAATTTTTATTCCTGTTTTCCATAAATTGATCTTCTGCTATAATTCCTAGTTGTATACTCTTACCCAAGCCAGTTTCCCACTCCCCCACTTCTCTGATTTTCCTGTGCTCCCTTCCAGTGGCCAGTTCCTGTTTACTCTTCCCTATTGGTCCTCAGCCTTATCTCTAACACACTCTTTGGTGGTTCTTTCCCTCTATCCTATGTTTCCTGCTGGATTTTCACATTCTCCTCATGCCCTCCACCACAAAACATCTTTTTCTTTCTTCATCCTGCACTCTTCAATCCTTCCTTGTTATTCATAAACCTATGGATATCCTTAAGGTAACATCACCTTGTTCCCACGAACCTTATTTGAGGTTTTTGTGTCATGGTTATCTGAGGTTTGTGGAATCAAAGCTCTCAGACATTGATGTCTATTTTCTTCCTTACCCTGAAGGAGATAATCTAATAAGGACATATTAAGAGGAGATTCTTTTCTGAGAAAGGCAATTTTAACTTTGTTTTGTTGCTTTGTCATGAGGAATGCAAAGAAGACCTGTAAGAGCCCTAACTAACGATACAAATTATTTCTCTCTAAATGTAATTCATTCATTAATAGCTTTCCTTAAAAGAAATAGGTTAAAAAGAGGTTACCATTTATCCTGTTTGAGTGTTCCCACTTGAAATTTACTTAGAAAATTAATTACATAGAAAACTTCTTTCAGAGAGCCACATACTAATATTGATTTTTGGGAATATGTGGTGATTTCTATGCTCCAAAGGAGAAAATTCAATTGACATTCAAAAAGTAAATGCCAAAATAAAAAGAAAATTAAAATGGAAGAATCTGCAACTATAAACATAAAATCTCAGTAAGTGTTACAGCATTCTCAAGTTTTATAAGGCAATATTATCATTAACATAATTGTGCCCAGGACGTTGTCTACAGCAGTATCCCCAAAGAAGGAGAATAGACAATGTCATTTTACACATTTGGAGGATGATAGTGAAGGAGAATTCTCCAGGGATACATGAGATTAGTGCTGGCTTATAGCTTAAGAACCCTGTGCCCAGGTCACTCATGGATATAACTGTCCCTTCTCAGAAGCTTCAAATTAAAAGAAGGTTGTGAGAAGCCTAGAGCATCAAAACCAATAAGTCCAAGTTCCAAACCCAGTACGATTCCAAGGATATCAGGGTGGTCTTCTTCCTCAGCTTCATCTGAGCAGACCACAAATTCATCAAGCTGTCTGTCTGCTTCAGATCATCAATGGGTTAGGTGTGCATGGTAAGGGAATTTCTGTTGAGTGGCAAGCAAAATTGTTTTTAGCCATGGGAAAAACATCCCAGTATTTCAGACTGATCTCTCCAAAGAGAGCACCACAGAATTTGCCCCCAAGTATAACCAAAGTCAAGTTTAGTCTACTCCTTGGATACCTTCCAGGTATCCACTGTCTAGGTGAATGAGGAAGAGAAACCCTGCACAGTGTCTGTGAACTGGTTGGACACAAGGGAGCAAGGCTTCCTCTCTGTGACCTGCTGCCATGTGTTCGCTTCCTTTGAGGCCATTCTGGAGCACACAGTGTGGCATGAAGGAGAGGTTAAGCTGCAACTTCTTCTATGAGGAGATGCTAAAGAGGTAGAAGCCACCTTTAGCCCAAGGTCAATCCAAATAGTGGCACCAGCAGTTGCAGCAGAGATTGATGGTGACCATGAAGAAGGAAGCAAAAGAAAAGGAATAAATCTGTCAACACCTGCACTATAAGTTGGAAGAGCTGAAAAAGGAGCTGAACAGGCTGAGGTAAGAACTGGTGAAGCTGCAGAGGCAGGAGAGCTGGCAGAAGAAACGGAGAGCAACACATCCTCTATCACAGAAGGAAAAGCACTTAGTGACCCATGTTAAGACACCCTAACTTGGAAAAAGCATGGTTTGGGGCTGGAAATACACAGCTTTCTGTGAAAATCTCCATTCAGACTACTGTAATCCACCTCCCATTTAATGACTTCTACTCCATCCATTGTAATGTCACAGACTCCCACCCTACTGCATGAGGTTCAACAGCCCCAGGAGGAACTGGACTGAAGAAGCCTCAAAACAGCCAAAACGAGCTCAGGCTAAAAAGTTGTCTCAGTCCAGTAGGAGATAGAAGAGGCCTCATCTAGAAGTTGAGTTCTATGGGACCCTGAAGATAAGCCACACTGTAAGTTAGAAAAAGAGAAATGGGATTTCATTGGAACATGGGAGACTGGGAAAGGGTCTCAGCATAGACAGCTCTATGGGAATTGAGTTTCTAAAGGAGAATGTACCTGAGATTTTAAAAATACAGACCATATTTTATTTAGTGTGAAGGCACAACTTAATTTTATTATTATTGTTTTTAAAGAAGCTTTAGATTAAATAAATATTACATAAAAATATAGGGTTTCCCATGTACATCACCCCCTCTCCCTCTCACAATTTTCCCCATTAACATCTTTGATTAGTGTGGTGCATTTGTTACAATTGATGAGTACATATTGAAGCATTGCTACTAACCGTGGTCTGTAGTTTACATTATGTTTTACACTTTGCACTGCACAATTTTATAGGCTTTGACAGAATGTATAACAGCCTGCATCCTCATTGCAATGTGCAGAACAATTTTGATGTCCCCAAAATGCCCCATGTTATACCTTGTCTTCCCACTCTCTCCCATCAGAACCTCTGGTGACTACTGCCTTTATATCAATGTTACAAATTCTTCCATTACTAGAATAATAATAAGTCTACTTTGGCCCTTAACTGCATTTTCCCCTTACGTTTGTTCATTCCACAACCTTGAGGTTTAAGGAATGGTGATGCCCACTGTTCTTCTGACTGAGAGGGGGCTTAGAGCCCATGAGGCAGATGTGTGGGACTGTTTCCTTGCAATTGTAGATACTCCCTGTTTTTTGGGGGGATGGCATTGTCCATTGTCTTCCTTTTGTTAGTTTCTGGTTGAGTCTGTTGAATTGGAGGATTTGTATTGGCTGCAACTCTGCTGAGATTCAGGGCTCAACCAGCATATGAACAACTCTGAAGATTTAAGTCTCTGGGACATATATTTAATGGGTATAATGCTAGCTATAGGTTGAAATAAAAGGAGCATAGCAATCATGTGTAGGAAAAGTATAAATGAGTCCAACTCCAATATATTGGGGGGATAAGTTATCATATATTCCAAGGGAAGGCCCACTGGCTAGGTGCCAAATCCTGCAGTCATCTGCCCTGCCTATAGTGTATAGATGGCTCTAGAACTCTCAGGGCCACCCCTGCTTGAGCTACTATTTGCTGTAACAGTCAGTGAGATCCTCTTAACGCATGCATAAGTGTAACATCTGGAATGACCTTCTGGCTCACTTTGAAATCTCTTAACCATAAAAATTCTTTTGTATTTAATATTTCCCTTTTTGGTCAAAATCTTTTTCCAAATGAATCACTAGTTGGTGTTTGGTAATAATCTCTCAGTGTCAGGGATGCTCATCCCTGAGAGTCATATCCCAGGCTGGGAGAAAGGTAGTGAGTTTATATGCTGAGTTTGGCTTAGAGAGAGGCCACATTAGAGCAACAAGGAGGCTTTTAGGAGGTAGCTCTTAGGCAATATATAATCATATAATACTAGGCTAAGTTTCAATTTCACAAGAACAATTATCATAAGTACAAGTTTCAATACAAGGGCCTGACATATTTGTCTATACTTCTTCACTAGACACTGCCCATGTACTCTAAGGATTCTTGCCACAGTACTAGATAATGTAGTAATACTCCGCAGGATGGGAATTTAATATTCTTTTGGTTATTGCATGGATCTGCATTCACTGAGACAACAGTCCCTGACCACTTGAACACATCCATATTCCATAGAGACATGCTTCAGGTGCACCCTTCCCCACACAATCCCCACCACCAACACTCTGCACCAACGAACCTCCCCTGCCATACTTGTGACTCTTCGACAATCCCAAACTTCCCAAAAAACAAAGCCTAGAAATAAATAAATAAATACAATAATATAAAAAATATTTTAAAAAATTAAATATTTTTGCATTGTATCTTTGATTTCCATAATATCTGTTATCTTTTATATACAGTGATTTCTTCTGTCTGTTACCCAAGTGTCTTATGTTTTTCACTTTATTTTCAAAGAAGCTTTAGGTAACAGAAAAGTCATGTAGAAAATCTAAGGGATTCCCATATACCCATCACCTCCTTCTCCTGTTCTCACATTTTCCCCTATTAAGAACATCTTACATGAGTATGATACATTTGTTACAACTGATGAACAAATATTGAAGCATTACTACTCACCATGATCAATGGTTTACATTATGGTTCATATTGTGTACTGTACACTGCTATAAGTTTGAACAAAATTAATAATGGCCTGTATCTTTCATTGAAAGAATATGCAGAACAATTCCAATGCCCTAAGAATGCCCCATGCTCCATCCATTCTAATGCAGCAGAACCAAGTTCACTGTTCAAAATCTGAATTTGCTATAGGTGATGTCCCTACTTCTCCCCTGTCTTGGGGAAGAGCACCCCTGAAACCCATCAGTCTGCAGCCACTGCAGTCCACAGAGTGCTGTTTCCTCCATAGAAGGGGGGACAAGTTTCAACTGCTGCTTTTGCAGCTCTCACAGGGCTTTTCAGTCAGCTAATACTCCTTTCTTTCATCGCTCTCTCCTCTGGGTGGTGACTCAATTTCCCCTGGTGTCCTGAGCTCAAGACCAGCCATTCAGACAGTCTCTGCCTGTTCTCTATTTTTCCTGGAAGAAAACTGATCCCCCCACCTATCTAATCCTCCATCTTCCTGGACGTTCTATAGTATTGTCCTAAAAACATTTTTATTTCTGTAAGGTTAGCATTGACATCTCCATTTACCATTCTGATTTTAGTTATTTGTTTCTTTTTTTTCCCCTTGTCAGTCTAGATAATGGATTGTTGATTTTCTTCAAAGAACCAAGTTTTCATTTTGTTTGTTCTCTCAATTTTTTCTATTCTCTATTTCACTTATGTCCACTCTAATCCTAATAATTTCCTTCCTTCTGCTGATTTTGGATTTAATTTGCTCTTCTTTTCCTAGTTCCTCAGGTAGTAACATTAGGGTATTAATTTGAGTTTTTTCTTCTTTTTTAGTATAGATGTATGAATCTTTAAATTTCCTTCTGATCACTGCTTTCACTACATCTCATAGGTTTATATATGTTGGGTATTCATTTTTATTTAGCTATAAGTATTTTCTAATTCTCCATGTAATTTATTCTTTATCCCATTGCTTGCTTAATAGTGTGTTGTTTAACTTCCATATATTTGTGAATTTTCCAGTTTTCCATCTGTTATCAATTTCTAGCTTCATTCTATTTCAGTCAGAGCAATTACTTTTATGATTTAAGTTTATTAAATTTATTGAGACTTTTATTGCACCCCAAAGTATGATCTATCTTGGAGAATGATCCAAGTGCATTTGAAAAGAATGTTTCTTTTTCTGTTGTTGGATGAAGTGTCCCATATATACTTTTACATACATTTGAATTATAATATTGTTCAAGTCCTTTATTTCCTTGTCAATCTTTTATCTAGACATTCAATCCAGTATTTAAAATCGCATAACAGAATCTCCAAATATTATTACAGAACTATTTCTCCCTTCAATTTTGTCAATCTTTGCTTCATATATTTGGGGACCTTTTTATTAGGTGCATGCATGTTTATAATTGTTAAAGCATCCTGTTAAATTGACCATTTTTAGGATATAAAACATAATCCTCGTGGTAACCATAAAGAGAATATCTAAAAATCTATGCAAAAGGAATCTTGAAGTGATTCAAAGTGGCTCATTATTAAAAGTCATATAAATAAAAAGGAAGACAATAATGGAGAAAAGAAAGGACCAAAAAAGTATAAGACATATAAAACAATTAGCAAAGTTGTAGAAGTAAGTTTTTCTTTGTCTTTATTACCTTAAATGTAAATGGATTCAACTCTGCTTTAGTATGCCAGGCTTCTATGATGAATACCACACAATGAGTTGGTTTAACAATGCAAATTTATTGTTTCTCAGTTTCAGAGGATAGAAGACCTGTTTTGTCCTGGGTGCTGTAGTTTTTGGAGCTGGTTTGCCACAATCCTTAGGGTTTCTTGACCTGTATCCCAGCCTCATTGACATTCACATGGCAATGTCCTCTCCCTTCTCCTCTGGGTTCTTGCTAACTTCCTGCTACTTCTCTCCATGGCATTCTTCATTTGAGTCCTCCAGTAATCTGAATTAAGACACACCCTCATTTATGTGGCCTTTCCTTAACAAAACATAATATCTTCATCAGGTCTCATTTGCAATGGTTTCACACCCACAGGGATATAAGCAAGATTAAAAAAATGTCTAAATTGGGGTAGATAATTCAACTAACCACACTCTCTAATCAAAAGGCAGAGATTTTCAGAATGGATAAAAAGAACATGCCCCCATAAAATCAGCTCCTCATCTGTTAAGGTTTTATTATCAGATTGCAGCAATCTAGTCACATCTTCAGGCTCAAATTCTAATTCCAGTTCTCTTTATATTTCTACCAAATCTGCAGTTATTTCCTCCACTGAAGTCTTGAAGCACCCAAAGCCATTCATGAGTATTAGAATAAACTTCTTCTAAACTCCTGTTAATGTTTATATTTTTATGTCCTCCCATGAATCACAGATGTTAATGGAATCTAAAATAGTCAATCATTTCCAGAAGGTTTTTTAACTTACTTTGCCTAGGTCCACCCGAAGAAACACTATCTATGGCAGCTATAGCCTTATGAAATGCATTTCATAAATAATAGGACTTGAAAGTCAAAATTACTCTTTAACCCATGGGCTTCAGAATTAAAGTAGTTTTAGTAAGAACGAAAACAACATTGATCTCATTGTACTCCTTCATCAGAGCTCTTGTTTGAAAAGGATTATGTCAATGAGCAGTAATACAGTTTAAGGGGATTCTGGAAACAGGCCTTCTTCATTCAACCTCTGTTTATTAGCACTCCTTTTACTGGAGTACCAGAAGAAAAGGCACTTGGCCAGACCTTGAACATCTGCCTTGGAGGACTATAACACTGTTTGGAGAGTAAGAGGAGCAGAGTCCAGCCAATGAGCATCTTATATGCTCAGGAAGAGGTACAGGTTATGAAAATTAGCAAGGATCCTGTTTGCACAACTGGGGCATTGTTTACTTCATGACAACCTGATCTGTTGTCCAGTTTCTGTCTCTGATTAGCAAGGACCCTGTACTCAAGTATCCATTGCAGGGAATCAAAGCTGGTTGCTCCTGAACTGCGATAGTGTGTGGGGGATCCTGAATCCTGCTTTAGAAGTTTTCTATCAGGGGTTAGGATGCTGCTAATAACCTTGAGGGTCTCACTCAGCAAGACTATGTAATCAGAATCACCTGGTCCCCTACACCACACTTCCCTTCTTACATGTTCAACCTTATCCTCACATTTCCCCTAACAATAAAAAATGAATTTGAGCTCACATTAACCTGTTCTCTAGTTAACTTATGTGAATAAAGCTTGAACCACGATTGGCCCTGGATCCTCTGGAATTCCTGGACAATACTGCCAGGCAGTAGCTTCAGGCCTCTGGGGTTGTAGCTGCACAGAAGGTCCAGTTGTCTCATCCTGGATGAAAGGCTAAAGACCAGTATTGAAAGATAGGGTTTATCTTTGTTCCAGTGGTAAATAATTTGTTGTGTGTCCAACATCTAGACACTTTCCAGATAAGTCATTTAATCACATGACAAAACTATGAATTTGATTATAGAATTATAACCATTTCATCAAAAAGGTTGTAGATTAAATCCTTTTATTACAGTCACACATTCAGTTCTTGGAGGTGCAGAATGGCTATCTACATCTGGGACTCCAGATCTCATGATTTTCCTGAGCAGGACCTGAGAATGTGTACAGCATAGCTTTGGACATGTCAAAGGAACTTTGGGGCATAGGGTCAGTTGATGGAGGTGGAGCAAGTAAGGAAGGTTTCTGGTAATCCAGGTCCCCTTACCCTCATGGAGTTCTGCTTGGCTTCCCCATAGACCCTGGGTCTACCCAGTTGTTTGTAATGGAGTCCTGCAAGACCAGGGCTGTCTAGAAGCAAAGGGCCACAACACCTTACCTGGCTGAATAAGCTGACAGAGGCAGACACACACCTCCCTGGATATTACTCTTGGCACTTCCCTGAAAGTGATGGTTCTTTGTTCCATTTCCTTGACTACAAATATATTCCACAATGAATAATGTATTTTTATAAGTTCTTTAGCTTTCCTTGAATAGATCAGGGTATTTATTTATAGAAGCCTTTTAAAAAAAATCTCTCAGTATTACATGTGAGAGTCATACTTTTTGACAAATACCACTAAAACACACACACACAAAATAATGCATTTGGGCAACAATATATGGGTTGCATATGGACCCTTTTGGAAGAATGAAAGAAATATGAGACAGAATCTCTTTTCCTTAAATGCATTTATATGACGTACCCAATTAGAGAGGAAAATCATGTTAAAGGTGTATACAGACATGCTAGTTTGTATCCAAATTAATCAGAGTGTGTGTTTTGGATTATATGATTGATGATGTTATGGACTTTATAGAAAGACAGAAAACCATCAAAGTTCTGAGTTACTAAGTGTGGTAACTGTACTCCCAGTAAAAACAGCAATACATTAGCTTTAATGTATATTTGGGTGGTGGAGGCTCACACATCCCTAACTTGGTAAGTTAGTTGTTATTCTGAAAGTAATTGTTTAATCTAACTGCAGAGAAGGTCAGGTTATTGTGCATATGGAATTTCTCTGGGTTTATATTCCATAAATAATGTTCAAGAGGATGGTTGTTTTATATTATCACAGGGTTTTATTTTTCTGAAATTAATTACTGACATAGAAAGGCAATAAAGAAATACATGAATAAACTGATGAATGTACACTGAAACATTTGATGAGTGGCCTGAAGGAACAATAGAGTCATAATTAAGCCAATGGGGAGGAAAAAAGGAAGGCTAACTTAGGGTGAAATTAGAGAAAGGAACTCTGAGGAACTGTCATTAATATGAGAATGTAGGAAAATAAGTGTGTGCTAAGAATGTGTGTGTAGAGATTAGAGCAGGAATGAAAGTTGACAAAAGTACTCAATTTAGAGATAACATCAATGCTCCTTTGTGTTTGTGTGGTTCTGAGATGGTGTATAAAACATTAATGTCAGGACTTTGAAGGAGCATCTAGTTAGTATTAGGGACTTGAGGAAGATTATTGTTTACTTGTGGGGTGAAAGTTAATTGCTTCAGTTTGAGATATATTTCAGTTTAGAGGTCTGTACCACACACAAACAAAAGTTAAAACTTAGAAATAAAATCCAGGCAATAGTTTTGAACACAGCACAGAAGAGGTCTGGCAAAAATGGAAGCAATTAAAGAAATGCATGAGATTTCCAAAACATTATGTAGCCTTTAGTTTTCAGATGTTTCAATAGTATTGCATTAGAATTTCTTGATGAGGACATTGGAAAGGAATGACTAGAGCAGTTTGAAGACAGTCAAGAGCCTCAGATATGAAAGTAATGTAAGAAAAGTAAAGTTCCCTTTAAGAAGTCATGGTCCAATTCTAATTTCATTCTAAGTAAAAGGAAGATAGACTCATTGGATTTAAATTTGAGAACACTGGTAATCTTAAAGACCATTATTTATGGTGAAATAAGTTATATTAGAAATCCACAGGATGAAGGGATGTAAGAAAATGGTAACTGGATATAGGTGGCTCTATAAGTTTGATTATAAAGAGGATAAAAATGGGGCAGGAGCTGGGAGAACATAGTTTTACATGTGGTTTTGGTTTCAAGCTGGAAGACAGTGTGTTTAAATCATGAAAGGATGGGTGGAAACTATATGGAGAGGTTGCTGGTAAAGGGAATTTAGTGTATATTCAATAATTAAACTTTACTGAGAAAGTAGAAAAGTAAGGGATCAATTTAGAGAAATTGAATGGCCAGGGGTAGAGTTGATTATTAACTTTAATTTTACTTTTCACAGAAGAGGAGGAGTAACTGAAGGTTATGACTAAATGAGTATTTGTAGATTCCCTAACAATGAGCTGTGGTAGTTTTTCAAATTAATTTATACCTCCCTGTAGTAGGAGGCAAAATCATCTGTTAAAAGTGAAGAGAGGCAGTGCTGACCTTTCATTCATGGGAGGGTCCTGGGCAGAGGGAGGAGGTTGTGGGCATCTGCAGGGGCTCAAGGGGCTGAGGTGGTGGTGGAGATGGCTAAGGTGGCACAGGTGCAGGGCTGGAGCAGTGGTTGGGGAGATGGACTGCCTGCATTGGTCGCAGGAGTGGGAGCCAGCACTTGAGCTCAAGTGATGGCTGTGGCTAGACACTACCTGCTCATCTGCTCCCAGTGGCTTCTCCTACCAGGATCTCTGTACACCTCAGAAATACTTGAGCAAAAGTGACAAAGATGAGCATGAAGCCTTCGTCTTAAAGATGTATGTGTAGTCACTGTTGAAGCGAAGCAAATGCTTACCTAATTTGACAGTCTTGGTGTGTTTAAAAAATTTTGTTTGCAAATAAGCATATTATGTCTCTACTGATGAAATCTTCCAGAAGTAAACATTTATATGAGGACCCAGATATGGGAGGCAAACCCCAAGATGCAGAGGTCAGAAAACAGAATCAGAACAAAATGACTCATGATGCTTTGGAGAACATTAATGAGATTGGCCAAGGCCTGAAACATCTCTTCCAGCACCAGCACAGGAGGGCATCAGTGTATGAATATTATGTGCTGCAAATTCAGGCAGAGCCAGAATCTGAAAACGATCTGGAAAGCCAGAACACTTGTGCTGAGATTGACGGTGTCTCCACCCACCACACAGCTTTGAATGAAGTCCTGCATCAGACCCGAGTGTCACCCAGGTTGAAGAGAGACATGAGCTTGCATAGTAGTGGTGGGCAAGCCAGAGGCCCCAAAGGGAAGCCCTCAAATCACCAGGAGATCTGGCCAGGAGATAGCAGCTGTGATGCAGTCAAGCCAGCCCAGGTCTTCATCCAGGACAGATGTTCCTACCAGCTCAGCTGTGACAGAAATAGTTTGTGCTGCTGCTGCTGCATGTCTACCAAGAAAGGAGGCCAATGCAGAGCAGATTGAGTGGTTGAAAGAAAGCAGCCTTGCTGAGACTTCCAGTGCCATGGCTTTAAGCACTGGTGGCAGCATACACATTGACTTCATGGATGGAATGCCGGACCATCAGCAAACAAAGGCTGCTATTTTTCACCTGCAGCAGAAGATCCTGAAGCTCACAGAATGTATCAAAGTTTGCATAAACAGTCCAGGATGACAACATTGCTGAGTACTTGAAGATTGCCAACAGTACAGACAAGCAGCAGGCAGGCCACATCAAGCAAGCCTTTGAGAAGAAGAATAAGAAATCCACCCTAACCTTCCTCCAGCTATAAAAGAAGCTTGAACATTTCCACCAGAAGCTCCAGGAGGTAGAACAGAATGAGATCCTACACCAGCCAAAGGATGCCTTCAGGGACATGCAGTAAGGTCTGAAGGATGTGGGAGAAAAGTGACTGGCTTCGGTGAGGGTGTGGTGGACAGTGTCAAGGGTGCACTCTCCAGTTTTTCCCAGGCCACCCATTCAGCAACAGGGCCTGTGGTCTCAAAACCCAGAGAGATTGCCTCATTGATTCAGAATAAATTTGGCACTGCAGACAACATCTCTAATCTGAAGGACTCTTTAGAGGAAGGGCCAGTGGAGGGTGGGGGCTAGATTTTAGGGGTGATTTCAGGCTTTCAATAGAGCCCAAAATCTGGTAGCAAGGAAGATTGTTCTAGTGCCACCTCAGGCTCAGTGGGAGCCAACAGCACCACTGGGGGCACCACTGTAGGAGCATCAAACTCCAAAACAAACACCCTGGACATGCAGAGTTCAGGATTTGATGCACTACTACAAGAGACCCAAGAGATCTGGGAATCCCAGACCAAATTAGAGCAATCCTTTGAAACCCTCAAGGAACATTATTAAAGAAACTATTCCTTAATTATGCAGACCTTACAGGAGGAGTGATATAGGTGTGAATGATTAGAACAACTAAATGAATTAACAGAGATCCACCATAATGAAATCTTGAACTTGAAGCAAGAATTGGCCAGAATGGAAGAGAAAATAAGATATCAGTCCTATGAACATGCCTGGGACATACAGGAGACCTTGGAGGCATGCCATACCCAAATCACCAGGATAGAGCTACAGCAGCTACAGTAGCAGGTGGTGCAGCTGGAGGGGCTGGAGAGTGGCACTGCCCAGAACTTTATGGGCAAACTCATCCATATTCTTCTGGCCATCATGGTGGTCCTTTTGGTCTTTGTCTCCACAATAGCCAACTATGGGGTATCCCATATGAAGACTTGCAACAGGATGTTCAGCACTTTATTCCACGTGGTTTTCATTGCCTGTCTCTGGAAGCACTGGGATGCCCTCTTTAGCTATGCAGAACATTTCTTTTCCTCCCCAGATGATGTTGAAACAAGATGGCAGTTGTGCCCCTACCCTCTGGTGAGAGTATGCAGTGAAGAATTAGACAGAAATTTATCTACTCTGAAGTTTTCTACAACAACAAAAGAGTTGCATGAATCTGTTTACATTTAGTATGTTTTTTTTTTTTTTTCTTCTTCAAGAGACACAATTGTGATAGTATTTTTAGATTTTATCCAAGAAATATTTTGGGCAAAAATATTGGATCATTTGTAGGTAGCATGATTTTCCTTAGATGCAAATCTTAAAACAGTCCTTTATTATGAACTAACAGACTGGGGAACAGTGAAGGGCATTCTAAATTGTGGCTTGAATGACTGCACTAAACCCAATGAAAAGATGAGAAAACCTGATTCGGGAAAACCAGTTCAATCCCCATATGTCCAGGTTCTCCCTTCCACCACCCACTCAGGAACCTCAAGTATATTGACTCCACTTTGTAAAAATAGTCTCCACTACTCCTTATTTTTACTGCCCACCTTAGCCCCCTGTTATTCATTTCAACATATATTTTCTAAGACCAAAATTATCATGTCTTTTGACCCTTTCACCACATCTGCTAATCAAGTCCCTAATCCTAATCCCCAGTGACTCTAAATACCTTCCTATTCCATGGCTTCATTTGACACAGCACATGGCTAGGATATTGATCCTGGTCTCAACAGTCACAAATCAATGGCTTTTGTATACATTGGAAATGGTACAGTGCCTTGGTAAGTAAACCATTCTTTGATATTCCATATATATGCCAAACCTCCATGCCTTTTGAATCTCTTTTGCTCCCATCCTATCACCATTTTTCCATTTAAAACCATCACTTCTTTAATTCAAAGGAAAAATAAAAGATTCTCACAACCCTGTCCAAAAGAAAGCAATAATAATATTATTATTTTAAAACATAAAGAAGCATTGAGAGTTTGAGTAATACATTCTTCAAGTATCCTGTTTGGATTTTTTGCTTTAAAATTGGTGACTGTACATATATTTAAAAAACCTTAAAAGTGCAGCCAAATAATTTTTCTTAAAATTAAGTGTTTAGAGGGCTACTTCAAAATACTGTAGTAGCCCTGTGCAGTGATCCCATGGGGCATGTTACTCTCACTTCTGTATCCTACCATAGATTAAGGGACAAGTTTCAAAAGTGATCATACTTCCAGGGTTAACATGAGTGTGGGTGAGAAAGTCTGGGAAATACATGTATTCTTCCATGGACGAGGAAAATCCACCTTAGTCCAAAAATTCAGACATAGAATGTGGTAGGACTTCACAGAAATATTTGGGATGGGGAAAGGTGGTGAGCCCAGACAAGGCAGAGGGCTAGGTACAAATTCTTGCTATAACATTTTCTAGCTATGGAAATTTGTCATGTTACTAAAGCTTTCTGAATTTCTTTTCACCTGTCATGTTAAGTGAGTAAATGAAGCATAAACAGCAATGTGATGGTGAGGAATAAATAACAAAATATATGTAAACTCTCAAGCACAGAGTCATATGTACTGCAAACTTTATTTTTTCATTTTTCTGGGTGTCAAATTCAAAGAGCTGACTTAATTCTGCTTCTGTTTTGTACAAACCTTTGTCATTTTTCCATGAAACACATTTAGTTAACAACAATACTATAGATGAGATTTATATTTTACAAATGCTTTCACATATATAAATTATGAAATGTATTAATATTCCTGCTGGTGGTGATTACTATAGAAGAGGTGCCCACCTATAACTTGAGGAAGATATCAAAGGGAACAACTATATTTTACCCCCAAATCTCTTCATTGTATATTTTACAAACCCTATGGCAGTCCTGAGGCATAACAAAAGCTTTAATGTAGTCAGGGTTTTCCCGAGAATTGGCTTATGTGACCATGTGCATTTGCAAATTCAAACTTCGGAGGGCCAGGCACAGGCTAGAAGCACCAATAGTTATTATTGTAGTCCTTGGTAGCAGTTCCTCAGGGGAAGGTGCCTGCTGGAAATTCTAGCAAGAGACAATGTTGATGTTTAGGAAGACATTCTTCTGACTGCAGAAAACCTCATTCTTGCTTTTAAGACCTCCAAATGATTGGATGAGATTACAAAATTTCAGAGAACAATTTTTGTTGATGATAGATGCAATCAACTGTAGATACAAATGTCATCTACAAAATACTTTCACAATAACAAGTAGGCTACTGTTTGACCAAACAATTGGACTCTATAATGTAGCCAATGTAATTAACTGGCACATGTAATTAACTGTCATCATTCACCACTTGACAATTTGACACTCATGCACATCTACTTAAACCAAACTTAATCTCTAAAGAACTAAAAAATATAGTCATAATTCCACTAAACATGATACATCTGTTCTGCATGCAGTTGAAAACACACTAATCCTTTCCTCAAAAGAGGATGCAAGTCCTTGGATGATGTTCATGCTTATTCTAGATATCCTGTATCTTAAGTACTATGACAAAATTAATTCAACTTGTATGATAAGGGATAAGAGAAGAAAGAAAAAAGATATGATGAATAGTTAGATACACAAAAACACATTTATAATAAAACAAGGAAGAATTACTCATTGCCATTAGAGTCCTCATTTCTGCAACTGGTCATATGGTCATAGCAAGCAACTTAAGTGGTCATGGTTCTTTGCATGGTGGGTTGACCAAAATCTTCATTCCTGAATGATCCGTCCCATCAAAAGTCTTACCTGGACAGGGTCATGGCAGTATTTAATTTACTTTTAATTACAAGACATGGTAATAGTAAGAGACAACCTCAGGGATCTCCTGTGCCTCCAGACATAGTCTTCTTTACCTCCATTGTAAAGTACCAGTCCAATTTCCCCTTGGATATCAGGTCAATCACCATAGCCAAGAAAATAATTCCCTTCTTTGCCTGTTGATTCAGGGGCATGAGGAGCCCAAAGTGGTCATGTGGCCATCTTTACTTCCAGTTAAACAGACTCATTATTGTGTTTCCTGGTGGAAGTGCTCCTCTCTTTTTAAACAAAACATCTAGCCTATGAGAGCATATGGTTATAGCGATAGGAAGTAAATTTTTTTCTAGTGGACCATTGGTGGATCATTAGTGAGTGGTGTCATAAACTTTCCACCCCTTGATTCCTGGACCCATGAACCTTGGGTATGGAGAAAAGAGCAACATAGATTGGATGCTGATTTAGAATCATATACAGCCTCCAAATCCAAGGAGGCCAAATATGTATTGTGCCTCTTTTTGGTTATAAGAGGGGACAGATGGAAAACCTCATCCTTCACTTTAGAAAGGATATCTCAACAGGCCCCACAACACTTGATGACTGACAATTTCACTGTTGCGGAAGGCCCCTGACTTTTTTGGATTTATTTCCCAACCTTGGATACAACAAATGCCATATAAATAAATCTAAAATAGTTTCAACTTATTGTTCACTATGTCCAATTAGCATTATATCAATGGATTGAATAAGTGTGGTTATCTTGTGGAAGGGAATGCCAATTGAGGTCCCTGAGGACTAGATTAGTACATAGAAATGGAGAGTTGATATCCATAAGTTGGGATGGCAAAGATGTATTGCTAGCCTTGACAGCTGGAAAGAAACTTTCTGGTACTTTTTAACAACAGGTATAAAAAACCCCCCCCCCCCCCCCCGCAACTACTAGATCAATAGTTGCCTACCAATTACCAGAAAAGGTATTAAATTTACTCTAGCAATGATACTACCTTTGTAATAGTGAGTTGCACTAGAATTCATTACCTGGCTAAGTTTATGATAATCCTTATCCTCCAAGATCTATCTGTTTTCTGTGTAGGCTAAATAGGACTGTTGAATGGGGATGTGGTGAGAATCACTTCCCCTGTAAATTTCAAGTCCTTGATTAAAGAGATTACTAATCTCTGTAATCCCTCCAGCAATAGAGTATTGTTTTTGTTTTACTATATTCTTACTTAAAGCCAGTTTCATTAGCTTGCAGTTGGCCTTCCATAATACAGTCCTCACTCCACATGTCAGGAATCCATTGTGGGGTTTCTGCCTATTCCTGGCAGATCAGTTAAGGGAAACAATGGATCCACTATGAAACAGACATGAGCTAAAACACCATTGATCACCTGACCTCCATAAAGACTTACCTTGACTGGTGGACAACAGTGATAATTTGGGTCTCCTGGAATTAGTGTCAGTTCAGAGCTAGTTTAAAGGACTAAGTAATTTTAAATATCTTTATTTAAAAAACACCTTCCTACCCCCCATCCTATGTCCTTCTCCCACAGGACACCATTTTCAGAGTCTGGCATTTCTTTATTCTGGGCTTAGTCCCTCCATTTCAGTTCCATCTGTTTCTTGCCTGTACCTGCCTGAGTTCTGGGATCTCTACTTTTATCTCCTGTTTGTAGAGGTGATGATGTTATCAACTTTAGTATTTTAGGGTCAAATTTTGATGGTAGATTTCATTTTTTCTGTTGCAGGTTTTTCTCAAAAGTGTTCTTAGGAAACTGTTGTTTTCCTTTTCCTTTTCCTCTTTTCCACCCAGTTTCTTTGTATAGCTCTTGTGCTGCTTCCTTTTTAATAAGTTTTCTTTGTATTAAATGAGCCCCTCTGAAACAATTTCTTTGCCAAGATGGTTATAATTTCCACTAAAAAAGAATGATATATCAGATACATTATAGCTGGTCTTTGCAATATGGTGACCACTAGTTTTATATTTTGAAGATTACAATTTCAATTAAACTAAGCAAAATTCCTTTCTCAATTGCACTAGCCACATTTCAAGGGAATATATAAAATATATATCTAAAAAATGTAAGATAATTATAAAACAAAAAAACAGTTCATGCACCAACTCATAAGTATAGAAAAATATCAGAAACTTTGACATATTCTGCATGCAACACACTCATATACCATTCCCTCACATCCAGACATAATTAATCCCCTTATATTTATGATTATCAATCATTTGCTCTTTGTTAAAGGTTCACCACAGTTTAAGAATCCCCCCAAAATATACTGAAATTTTGGTGTATCTTCTAATTGTTGTCTTCCACTAAACCAGCAGCAGGAATCACCCAAAAATCAAAAATAGGGGAAGGCCCAACCAGGACTGTCCCAAAGTGCCCCACAATGGAGCTTACTGTGATTCTGAAGAAAAACACTGAACATCAAGGTGATCAGTCCTTAAGCATTTATTAGGAGATCTTACAAAAAGCTGCAGCTACCTTGTGACAGACAGTAAGATGGCTTGAAGTTCACACGAGGATTTCTGTACCTTTTTCAAGAGTACTTTAGATTTTATAGGCCGGAGGGGAAAATGTGACTGAATGCCATATATTTGCAGGCAAGTTTTGTGAAAACATCTAGGTATGTGCTTTTTTCTTAAAACAAAATGAGTTCTGGCCAGGCAGTGTTTAATGTTATAGCAGTACAAGCTGGATGTGCTACCAAGGAATTATGAGGAGGGTTGCCTGGAGTGGGGATAAGGCAGGAACAAAGTCGGTCCTCAGCCAGGTGGGAGATGCTGTATATATATAATACACTATTTTACCCATAAATCACTTCATGCTTTATGGCTTTCTGGAATGAGTTTACATTGTACAGGATCAGATTTGTAAGATTCTTTCATGTTGGTGTACATACTTGTTCTTTCTTCATTCTTTAATGAACATTCTGTTTGTTTTTTCTCCTCAGGGACAAAATCCAAAAAAATCTCTACCTCCAGTCTGTGCAACTTGTTGCCATTCTTTTAAGTGCTTATGGCTCTGCAATTCAGGATGTTGTCCTCTTCTTGCAAACAAATTTGCAGTTTGTTCTGAGATCTGCTTCCTCCTGCATCTTCTTCCACACTCATCTATGTTCAGTTTTTACTACTAATTTATGCATCGCCACCTCAGATTTCTCTAAGTTTATGTAAGGATGGGGTTTCTACTTATTTCAAAATTTCCTGCTTGTTTTCACTGATTCTTCAGGTCATAATATCCTGGGTAAACATTTTAAAAATTAACACTTAAAAAATAATGCTGTCCATTTGTAGGGTATATAAAAGGAATGCCTTTTCCAGGACCTAAAGGCTGAAGGGCTGAGAAGGGGAAGGCTATACCAGCTGGTAGCCCACTCCTCTTCAGCAAGAGAAAGCTTGATACCAAGAGAACAAGCAATCTGTTTCAAAGGAATAAGTGCTCAAACCCATGATTTACTGTTCTGGGAACCCACAGGATTCTCCTGATGGGTACTATTCCTCCCAGTGGGTATGCATTCACTGTTAATTATTTATTAGGCTATGTGTACCCTCAATCTGCTCTATGCATTAACTAAAACCATCTTTGTGCTCTTGAGCCCTATATAACCTTTGTTTCCCTGCTGAGTGATAAGTTGCTTCCTGATCAGCCATCATGAGGACTTGGGAGTAATAAATGGCACGACTGCTTTTGGCCTTCCATGTGGCTTCTTTGGAATTTCAAAAGTATTCAGTCAAACTTCTGGGGTTTGACCTCCTGCATTACAATTGTCATAGTTGGCAGGATATTCCAGAGAATCTCTTTGGAGATAAGGTTGATGAAATCATTTCAGTCACTCCAGATACTGTAGGAGAAAACCTACAGTACATGAGACAGTCTGTGGGGACAATCTTGGGGTGGTCAAGCACATCAATGTGGTACAAGCTTGCTAAGCTGGTAGACCTTTGGGGACCCATGTGGGAGTTGGGGGATGCCCCATACACTACTGCTGGAAGAGTGCAGTTACAGAGAGTAGAGGGAACTTTTATTAAGAAGAAAGAGCAATGTGGGCTGGCTTCAGGCATTTCATGGCAATTTCCTCCTTGTTTTGTGTGATAGTACTAATAAACAGTTAGCAGGCAAAGCCAGGGCAAGGCAACTTGGGGAGGAGCTAAGTTTGGAAAGGGATCTCTGACTAGTACAAGTAGATCAGAAGAAAGACTTAACTAAGAAATCTGAAGAAACACAAGAAAAGGTGTAAACAATAATCTACTGATATGCTTGGGTTAGAGGAAAGAAGTATTACAACTAGAAAGGAATTTGCAGACTTCCATCTTTGCTTTAGTGACAGGTCTCTCTGAACAATCAGATAAGAAGGAAATAGTGATTCAGATGTAGAAACTGTAGAAGAATTTTAAATCATGTTAAACCCCTTGTGCAAAGGAAGGCTAAAGCATAGGTACAACATTCCACACAAGCAGAAGTGTTAAATAAGGCACTTGTCAGTGAAACCATCTTGTAAGGAAACATTCTGCTGAAGAGTTAACTAAGAAAAGGAAAATATTCCAGCAGCACGACTGCAAACCCCCTGCTGTCTGAAGACTATGGGCTAGTGAGGGCTAATAGAATTAAACTACTGGAAAAGTAGAAAAACTTAACAGAATTCATGTTCTTTCTTTTGATTCAATGCTAATTCTAATTGGGCCTGGATAGCCACATTGATAAAATTAGTGCTGTTAAAGTTTAGTAACTTTTGAACTGTACAACTCTATGAGAATAAGAGAGAAAAAAAAGAAAGAAAAATGCTACCAGTTTTTGTAAGCCGCAATTAAAATATAGTATAAAACAAAGCTCATAATACTTGTGTAAACTTTAAAAAAGTTTAAATGGGATGCTACTTTGACAATGATTTCAATATTAGTCATATTTTATTTTATTTTATTTTTGTATTTTAATTTTATTATGAGCATATATTACTTCTTAAAAATTTCATGATTTAACAACATAGAAAGAAAACAGTGATTCAATGTTAGGTAAAAATGTAGGGTATAAAAGTACTACATTATAACAATAAAACACAAAAACATCAACAAAAGGTGTTGCTTTACAAAATGGCGGAAATAAACCAGAATGCTCATAGTTCACCTCCATAGCTCCAGCTCCTAGCAAAGTATGCAATAAATATTTGTTGTTCTTGAACAAGTATTGGGACTAGGGCTGAATTAATCAATTTTCCAAAGTTGCTGTAACAAAATTACATGACCTTCATAATGAAAACAAATTTATGTTAAATTTAAGTGTAAGAGAAATTTCACATCCCAAAACAATAAAACAGGAAGAGGCTTTTATGTAGTTTATAGAAATAAATCAAAAACCAAATCTAGGAGAGTGGGTGTGTGCAGTGGTTGAGCTCCTGCTTCCCATGTATGAGGTCTCAGGTTCAATCCCCAGTACCTCCTTAACAAAAAAAAAAGTCAAAACTACAATAGGATTTGTAATTAGTAGCACTAAAATATGGTTTTTTCTTTTTTTTTTTTTTTGAGTAATGAAAATGTTCTAATGTTGATTGAAGTAATGAATGCACAACTCTGTGATTACACCAAATGCCACTGATAGTATGCTGTAGTTAAACTGTATGGTTTATGAAAAAAAAATAATAGAGAGGGCTGGAGGAAAAAGACACCAAATGTAAGATATGGACTATAGTCAGTAACAATAACTTAAAGATGCTCTTTCATAATTTGTAACAAATGTTTCACAAAAATTCAAGGCATTGGTGGTGGGGTGATGTATGGGAGCCCTGTAGAATGTTATGTATGTTTTTTTCCTAAGCTCACAACTTTTACTATACATTTATTTTTTATGTATGTTCATATATGAATAATATACTTCGATAAAAATTTTTGCAATAAAAACAACAAAAAAATTCAAATCTACAATTAATTATGGCTACAAACAGAAAAGCCATGCCATCTGGACTAAAGGAATTTGAAGTGACTAAGAAAAAAAAAAAAAAAAAACGAATTCTTGTCCACGTGGAATGAATGACAAACTCATCTATAATACTTCAATGTTTTCGAAGACTTTGAAACTTGTAAATAGCTGGATAGTTCAGTTTTTTTCTTCACCTCCACTTTCTAAGTTTTATGGAGGGAATCTTTTCATGTTTGAATTTTCTGTGCAATAACAAACAATTCCTTCTCTCATTCAGTCTGCTGTGTCAGGCAGTTACATTGCTTTTGCCTTCAGCTATCTGCTTCAATTTACTCTGATGGGAAACTCCTTTCGCTTTTTCCTTCCATGAGGTCTCTACTGTGGGTCTATTAAAGACTCTGTCGACTAGTTCTGGGGCTGTTCACAGGTGAGTTGCAATATCAAACTTTTCAAAAAAGAAGACATGCTTGTTCTGTTGTTTCCCCTGGAAATCCAGCAGATGGAGCTCTGATTTTAGTCTTTTGATTTTCCTAGCTTCTGCAACCCTTTTCATTTCTATATATTTGACATCCTGAGTTTTCATCAGTTTTAGCTCTTCAGGAGTTATTTCTTCCTTAGTTTCCATAAAAACATGAACTCCATCCTGGAGCTGAACCCAAGTCATTTTATATTAGAATTCATCTGGATTTTTCTCAAGGGTTTTCTTCCGGAGAGCTTTGAGATATTCTTGTTTTTTAATAGTAGTCATCTGCATGAAGTTTGTAATCTTTCTTTTTCTCCTGCATGCTGCATGTTTTTGAAAGCCAGGATGGCTTCACTCTCAGTGCTCTGGCTGCTGGGACTTAGCTGGCTTACAAAAAGCCAGCGCCACAGCAGCTTACACTGAGAAAATCTTCATGGACAATGCCAGTTCCGCACTGCCTCAGCTGCTGAGTCTCCACATTTATTTTGATCAGAATTTTTATCAAGGTGTTAAAAGAAACTTTCAGTTTTGAATCAACAGCTTACTCCTGAACTTCAAGCCTGAGAAGTGTACTCCTGAAGTGTAATCCAGAATATATATGTTAAACGTCTGTCTACCTAAACTGCTAAATTAGAGCTTAACTGCATCTATACTATTCAAATATTCCTGACTAGTTGCTAATTACTAATAACAATGTTTTTCTGAGCAAGCTTGCATACTACATGCAACGTGGATTCCAGAAGAGATCTTAAAAACAGTGAAAATCAGAGATGTGAAATGATGGAGAGCTTAGAGAGAGAGATATCAATGAAGTAAGAATTATGAGTCAAATTAGTGAGATTTTTTTTCTGTTGTTGTATCTTAAATCTTTTTGTGTTTCTCTGTTCAGTGTGTATTTTGATACCTCTAGATGGTAATATTAAATTGACAAATGAAAATCCTTAAAAGAGTTTTATCCAAAGGGCCAAAAAATTAAATAAGCACTTATATTGGTAAATGTGTCTGAATACTAATAACAGAAATTATCATCATGTGTGCTAAATCTTTAAAATAATGAAAATTGTAAGTTTTGACTATTGAAATTATTACAATCCTCTTTCTAGGAAAACATTGTTTTTGCCTAAATTGAAATGAAGAGTTTATTTTTCCTTCACAGAACAGAATGAAGTATATGTGACTTTTAACTCAAATCTCATCCTTCAGGCTACCTTGAATGCAAGCCTGCTGCTAAAGCCCCTTTCTCAAGCCCAGCTATTCCTGTGCCCCTCCCAGGCTCAAGCAGATTTCATGGTCCATTGACACCAATCTAACTCTAAAATACATTAAATTCTTGATTCCTACACTTGGTTTTCAGGATCACTGTCTTCCCTTACCAATATCATCTCCACTGCTTCCTAGCACTTTACTTGTGCCCTAGTCACAACGTTATCCATGTACCTCTATCAACCCTCTCTATCCTGGTCTTTTAGGTTGAATTGAACATTGGGATTCCCACCATCCATCACTCAAATCCACACCATTGGAGCTTGACCTGAATGGGACTTCTTGAACCAGTGATTATACTTTAAAATCACAGATATGTCCACAATAATGCTAAAATTATGGGCAAGTTTTAGTACCATCCTCCAATAGCACTGTTTGCATTTCATCACAAAGACAGGCCAAACTCAGTAGCATTGTGCTGTGTGGAAAGGACACTAATGGCAATCAGGGTATAGAGCCCTGATTTGTTCCTCCTTGTGATGCCTAGTTGAAAGTGAAGTCCCATGAAGAGGGATTGAGATGAGGGAGCATCACATTAATCCCAAACAAGAAGTTGATAGGGTACCTGGCTCTGCCCCCCAGCTCTATGCCCCTGCTTTTTGTGAATAATGTTAACAGATTTTTTAAAATAAAATTTCTTTTCACCTCAAAAAAACAACAGAAAAAAAGACAGCTTAACAAATTATGGAAGCATTACTTTTAAAAATTCTGTCCAGACATATTTATCTTATTTAATCCTAAAAAGAAACTCAATTATTTTTCCAGTGTTCAGAAAGATGAATTAGTGAGCACAGATTTGTTAAATGACATGACCAAGTTCTCCTTGTTAAAGAAGAAAATTTAAAAATGCTGGTTAATATTCACATCCCATAAAACTTAATTCCATATTCTTTTTTGACCTTTAACATTGATATAATACTTGCTTTATTTTTGCTATAATATTATAATTTTACAGTTAATCATAATCTATAAGTTACATTAGTCAAATTTTTTCCATGTATCACCATATTCTTAACACATTGTAATAAAGGAACATTCTTGTATTTGCATTATTAACCACAATCCTCATATACTACTGATATCACTATATTATGTAGTCCCTAGA
Source organism: Tolypeutes matacus (assembly GCA_026826555.1). Classification (NCBI taxonomy): domain Eukaryota; kingdom Metazoa; phylum Chordata; class Mammalia; order Cingulata; family Chlamyphoridae; genus Tolypeutes; species Tolypeutes matacus. The sequence continues at coordinate 820,645 of JAKSZT010034205.1, read as the reverse complement.
TTATCCTCTGTCTTTCAATTATCATTAACCTCCCTAGATTACAACCACATTTATAAATCAGCAGTGTTAGCTATACTCATAATGTGTTACTATCACTGTATCCATTTCCATATATTTACAATCAAACTTAATAAACATTCTACATATATTCAACATAATCTTCCCCTTCTCAACCCACATTATGTCTCCTATTAACCTATATACTCTATAGTTTAACTTCGTAAGTTTACTCATTGTATTTAGTTCATATTAGTGAGGCCATATACTATTCCTCCTTTTGGGTCTGGCTTATTTCACTCGACAAAATATCCTCAAGTTTCATTCATGTTGTCATATGTATCTCAAGATCTATTCTTACACCTGAATAGTATTACATTATATGTTCAACGTTTTGTTTATCCCTTCATTGGTTGATGCACACAGGTTGTTTCCATATTTCAGCAATTGTGAATAATGCCACAATGAATATTGGTGTGCAAATATCAGTCCACACTCTTGCTTTCAGATCCTCTGAAAATAATCCTAGTAGTGGGATTGCTGGATCATATGGTAGTCTATATTTACTTTCCTGATGAACTGCCAAACAGAAGATGCACTATTTTATATTCCCGCCAACTGTGAAGAAGTGTTCCTATTTCTCCTCATCATCTCCAGCATAGAGATGATGCTTTTTTAGTAATGGCCATTCTGTAAGGCATAAAATGATATTGTAGTCTTGATCTGCATGTTAACAGATTTTTATTCTAGTGTCCCAGCAATGACCTTGCTGAAGTGGCTGCTCTAGGCCTCCTCACACTGGAGTGTCTCTGCAGCTTCTCCATGCATATGAGGGACAGGGCAGAGGTCGCCTGAATGAAGGGGCTCCCCAGGCCTACTAGGTCTACTAAGACGTATGTACTAATGGCCATTATAAGGTCAAGCTGTGTAAAAAGACCCATGATAATGCCTTGAACACTGTGGGTACTTTATAAATGAGAGCTATTAACAAAAAATATGTCTGTGTGCACACAAACACATACACATAAAGTCACATACACAAAGACACTCACAACTGCTTAATCTTCCTTAATCCTAAGGGATATCCCTGTGCAGGACCCCAGCACTAAGTGTGCTCCAGGAGCCATTTTTATCCCAAAATTGGTGAGGTGGAGGAGAATATCAGATGAGCATCTCCAGGAAGCTACAGAATAAGTGAGACCCTGCCCAGTCACTCAGCCTCTCCCTGCCTATACTGGGATTTTTGGAGCTGGCACTGGTAGGAAGGAGTATGCAGGATCCTGTCTGGAACTTACAAAGAATTGTGCCTCTGGGGCTTCTAGAGTCTGCATTGGTGACTGAAGAGAACAGAAGGAAGAGAGGACATTCCATCTTCACTTAATCCATCACAGACCTGAATCTTTGGGTACAATTCCTCCCCAGACTGTCAGGCCCAGATGAACCTCAGAAAATGGAGTCAAAACTTTATTTACACATGAGGAAACTGAAGCTCAGAGAGTGTTCACAAATACCAGTGTTCACAAAGTGAGTCAGAAATTTTATCTGGTCCCTCTATTAAGCCTGTTCAGATCCTAAGCCCAGGCTAAAGTTGACATAAAAAAATCTGGTCTGGTTCCTCCATCCCACAAGAGTTTGGGCTCTGATCTCTAAGTTGTAGAAGACATATAAGAAACCAGTTGAGATAGGGTAAGAAAGTGTAAAAACCCTGGCTCCCTCTAGGCCCTGTCCAGAATTAAGTCTACAGCAGAGCACAAATCACTGATGCCAGAGATGTTCCTGAGTCTACTGGGACTAGTTAGTTGTGGGACCATTGGCAAGTTTCCTCCTTTGGTCCTTGAACTACCAATAAATGTTAAAAATCTCCAAACATCATAAGAATTCTGTGAAATGACATCTACAAGTGTGTCCATAGCATCTTTTTTTTTTTTTAAGATTTTATTTATTTATTCATTTATCCCCCACTTGCTGCTTGTGCTTGCTGGGTCAGCTAACCATGCCGTGCGGGTGGGCTTGCCTTCACCAGGAGGCCCCAGGAACCGAACCCGGGGTCTCCCATATGGTAAACGGGAGCCCTACTGATTGAGCCACAGCCGCTTCCCTGTCCATAGCATCTTTATCATAATAGCCCCAAAATGGAATTAGTCAAGGCTCCTATGTATAGGAAAATATATAAACAATGGGTGGTAATTCATACAATTGAAAATTACAAAGTATTAAAAAAATTAACTACTGCTATAGTTTTTATATTGAGAAGTGAAAGAAGCCTTATCCAGCAGAGTTCATAAAGTATATTTGATGGAAATGAGCTACCTAAAGCAGGAAAAACTTATCAGTGATGGAAAACAAAAACAGAACACTGATTGTCTTTGTAGGAATAAAGGTCATATTCACTAGGTAGGGATTCATATGAGAAAAATTTATGGAGTGAAGGTTAAGGTCTATAACTTGATAGAGTTTAGGTTACATAGGTGTATATGTTGGTTAAAGCTCATCACTTAAGATATGTGTATCTTATAGGTAAATATTAAGTAAAAATGAATAAACTAAACATATTGAACTCTAAACATATTAATTCTGAATTATTTAGATAGAAGTTTACTGATATCTGCAACTCTCCTTGACATGGATAAAAAAAAAGTTAGTTCAATTTATCAATGAGATATGTGATAAAGCAAGTACATTTAAATGTTAATTGTTGAATCACTGTTGTATGCTTTGAGTGTGAACTGTAAAATTCTTTCAGCTTTCCATTATGTTTTAAAATTTTCTGTGATTACATTTTGGAAAACAAAAGCTTTGAGTCTCTTCCTATATTCATGTTTTGTAGAAGTCTCTAAGCAAAGAGATATGAAGGTTCAGGGAACTGAATCTGTTGGGATCACAAGATAAATGGTGAAAAATGTCTTTTAAAAGACTGACCAATACAATTTTGAGATTCCCAAGGATTTTGGATTGTTTTAGGGGCCCTTGGAAACCCTCACAGTGTATTAACCACCCCATCCCTGCCCCATCCCCAGCTGCCTGGACAGGTGGAGGTCTTCCTAACACAGATCAGAGGGAGACAGGGCACAGGAGCATAGAGATAACCATGTGAAGGACACACTGCTCTCTGAGTGTGCCTACGTAGGGTAATTAAAAATGACACAGGAGAAGACAGACTTTCTGTTGGGCACTCTTCTGCTTTGGTGGAGAAGAAAATGCACTGATTTAGGCTGATCATGCCTTCTTCCCTATCCTCCTTTCCTGACCCCAACATGGCTCCTCTTGACATTTTCTTTCTTTAGCTGCCTCAGGAATTGAAACGATGGAGGTGAACTGGAAGCAGGAGACCTAAATCTGTACCTGAGACCCAGGAGAGGTGTGGTAAGAGCAGCTTTCTCAGCAGGGACAAAAATGAAATTTAAGGGAAGGAAGGATGAGCAAGAGGAGCAGCAGCAAGGGGGTCAACTTTCTTGCTGTTTCCAGACTCATCTGTCCACATGATACCCTGGGACTAGGCTTTTCTCTCTGCCCCTGCCCAACTGGCCAATTCCTCTGTGAGGTTCAGGATATATCACAATGGGGTGTCTGTGACTTTCTGTTAGTCCCCCACCCATGTGACCCCCAGCCTGGAAGTCTTTGCCTGCCAAGCATCCTCCTGCTCACATATCACTGACACACATCCCTGTTCAGTCAGGAGATAGTCACAGTTTGTAGGTGAATTTATTGGGCATCTATTTCACACTGCCATTTGGATCAGGGAATATCTACAACCCAGTGTTCCTAGCCTAGATCAGGAGGGGTCTCCTAAATCCATAATGGGTGCTGCTTAACACACGTGGATATAGCCCCTCTCCTTCTCCACTGCCTGTGTCCTACCCCTCCAAAGCCATGTACCATGTCCACAGGACTGTAGCTTCCATGGTGACTGTATACAAACCTCAACACAACTTTTCTTTTTTTCTACAAACATGATAGATATATCTTCCTGTTGCCTTTCTTTTTGTTTAAATAAAGTGGGGAATTACTAGACCAAAGTCTAGAAATGATAGAAATCCAGAAAGGTGAATCTGTATTCAGGGTTGCTTATGCTCTGTGTTTGTCTAGTTAATAAGGAAGCAGAGAGGATGAGCGTTGCATTTGACAACATCAAGGCCTTATTGACACAAATACCAAAGTCCAAGGTCAACAAGAGCAAAATTTGGTAATCCATCCACTGCTTTTTGCTTGGACACTTATAGGCTGTTCTCTGTGTGTATATGTAAAGCAAAAGTAAAATAGTCCTTAAAAGCTCAAGTCCTAAAATTAGATGAGTTGGTCCAAGTTTGCTGATGTCCACAGGGTCTGGAATAAGCAAACTATAGTCCACTCTGAAAGAGATTAGCATCACTCTAGCCCTCACATTATTGTCCTCCCATCTGGCCTCTGAATTACGCAGGGGCAGAAGGAGCAGGGCTGCCAACCAACCACAACGGCTTCTCACTTAAAACCTCCTCTGCCATCAGGTCACTACAGGCAACCTTCCCCAAGCAAGAGCAGGATGGTCTCTAACATGTCATATCTTTACTGTGACCAGGCTCCTCATTTCTCCAAGTAAAGGAGGGTTGAGGTTAGATTTAGCACTAATTTTAAGGTAAATATTCTTCAGGCAGAAAACAATGATTCAAGATGCAGGATGGACTGAAGAACAATAATTGTTAATTGAACTTGCATATCAAAATTAATATTGAATGGATAAATTGATAATATCTGGGCCTAGAAAATCAATAAAGTATTAAAATACACCATAAAATAATATATATCATAAGTTGGGTAAATTGATCTAATGTGTTGTAAAATACATTACTTGGAAGTCAATAAAGAATAATTAACTTCTGATTTGACAAGGCAAGCAAAAGTGTTGTCATTTCTTATGTAAATTCTAAAAGAATATTAAAATAGTGCATCTCATCCAAATAAATGGAAGAGACAATTGAAAAAAAATAAACAGTTCAAGAAAGGTGTTCAAGAGAGAAAAAAAAAAGATCAAAGAGCACAAATAGAAAATGAAAAGAACCCAGATTTAAATGCAGTAATTAATTGAATTATGTTGAATTACATTAAATAGTAATTAAAATGAATATAAATGCTCTTAAACAATCAATGTTGTCATGTGGATTTAAAAAGAAATATAGCTATATAGATATAAGAAAATCATCTAAGACATACAGGAAAGTTGACAGTAAAAGGTAGAAAACAATTTACCATGTAAATTTTTAAAAATAGTAAACCTTATTTCACTCTGTCAATATAAAATAAAAGAGATATTAAAGAAAAAATATTAGAAATGGAGTGCCCTTTCATAACAATACAAAGGCTCTTATTCCCAGAAATATATGATATTTAAAATGCATATGCACCTAATAGCATGGCTTTTGAAAAGTGACAGAAGGACAATGTCATAGAATTGGGGATTTTTTTTTACAATCTCTCAGAAATTGATAGAATAAGTGGAGAAAATATAAGCAAAGATATTGAATATTTGATCACCATGAAAAATAAATTTTACTTAATACAAAATACATAGAACAATGCAAACAATAGCAAAATACGCATTTTCCTATGCATTTAAACAAAGGTAAAGGCAAGAGGGAGAAGGAGAAGGAGGAAATCATGGTCATCCTGTCATAGGAAGTGCTGAGCAGGGAAGAAAAGTAGAGGCATAGAGATGGGGACAGATGTGGACATGTTCTGATGATGGGGCTTAAGATATGCAGATGGGGTGGATGTGAGGTAGAAGAAAAGTGAGAAGTAAGGAAATGAAGCAAAGCTGTCATGGGACCCCTATCAGGTGTTGTCCCTGAACATGGAAATTGGGAGCCAGAGGAGGAGCAGCCTCCTGGGAGGAGCTGAGAGTTCTGTGTTGGCATGTTAGATGGACAGCAGGAAGCATAGTGAATCAGCCATGTGTGATTTGGGATTACATAGAAAGGATTGGGATGGATTAATTCAGAAGTCATGCCAGTATAGGTGGTGTTTAAAGCCATAATGATCCACTGAGGGAACATGGTGCTGAAGAAAAAGAGTACAAAGAAACTCTGATGCTGAGAGTATTTGGAGAAACAGAGAATGCAGTATATAGAAGCAGAGGGGAAAGGGCAGTGAAGTCAGATAAACAGGAGTTGGAGAGTACCAGAAACTGAGGGAAGAATTTCAAGGAGGTGAAATGCTGATAAGGATCCAATTTTGAAACATTTCCATTACCCTCAAATTTTCTCTTCTAATTGACTCCATCAACTGTTTTAGAACATAGTTATTCAATGTCAATGAACTCGATAAAAGCAGAGAGAACCACTGAGTCACACAACATAAACAAATTTCAAAACATTATTTTGAGCTAAGGGTTCAGGCACCAAAGAGTCCATTCTTATTTATTCCATTTTCATAAATTACAGTAAGTGGCCCAAACAATGCATGGTGATAGAAATCAGAGCAGAGGCTGCATGCATATGGAGAGGGTATGGGTATCAATTGATACTACAGGAGTTATTTTCTTTATTAATGCAAATGAATGATGAATGATTCATATCTTGATAAGGTTGTGGATACTATGGGGTACTGGGAGGGAAAAAGTTTTTAAACTTTGAGTCATTCAGTTAACATTGACATATTTCACTGTATTACATTTTACAACATTAAAAAATACAATTAGAAAGAAAGAAGAAAGATGATTAGAATGTAAAGGAGACAAGAAAGTTTTATTTTCCACGTCTCCCCTCTTCCATCTTCCCCCAGACCCCCTCACTGATGACCTGTCGAAGCCGTCCGTTCCTGTGTGTTCCAGGTGGAATCCTGTGGAGTTCTCTGTGGTTTGCTGTGGCTGACAGTTCCATGGTGACTGTGCAGAGCCCTGTGGGAGGCTACAGTGCCATAGAGGGGCTGCAAACCCTGCTGCCAAATGACATGAGAACAGACCTCAGATTTCACAGCCTCCACCTATCATCAGCTTACTGGTGTGTCCCTTACAGTTGTTCAGACTTGTCTAGTCTGTTAGAAGTCAGATTTATATAAGACAAGAAAAGCAGCTTGCCAACACACTGATACTAACTGAAGAGTGATGCCAGCTCCTTGACAGGATTACTTTGCTCACAGGCTTGTGCAGAGACTATGTCATCTTTAGATGTCAGGCTACAGAAAGAGATTTTTTAAATACCTGGCCTGTAGATACCTATAGAAATGCAAGGAGAATAAAAGAGATACTGATGAGATAAACTTCACTAGCCCACAAACTAAAGAAAGAACAAAAGGCTCTAAATTAGAAGAGGTGATAATGGAGATGCTAGATACAATGAAGTTTCTCAAAAGGGTCATGAGAACCACCACAGCACAAGGTCATTTCCAAACCCAGCATGTGGCTACCATCCACCCACTGAGGGCCCTTCCTCCAGGAGTGGGTCTGGGAGTTAAAGCAGCCCTGTCCCCTCCACTCCATTCAGGTCTTCTGAGCTTCCAAGCTTTGATCACCCACCTGGCTTCCTTCTGAAGCTCCCTGAAGCCAGTGAATCCCACTGGACCCCTACATTGGCTGGAATTCCTCCACCTCCTCTGGACAGAATCATGGTCAATTCCCCCTTTTAGATAAAAAAAAAATATTCTATCAACTTCAAGAAAAACACCAGAAAATGTGGAACTTTTTTTCTTTTCCAAGAAAAATTGATTTATTTCCCACTAGTAGAAGAAACTGCTACTATTTGAAATTGAAACTTGATCAAACTATATTTCCTAAAACAATGTTTTCTAATTATCTAAATATTAATTTTAAGTGAACTAATTATATTGTCTTATTCTATCTATATATTATACATATTGTATTGTAAATTTAAAAATATACTGTTTATCCACAAGAAACATTTAAATATCAGGAGCATTATTATTTTTATTTTTTGTTTTTGGCAGAGTTGAATTGCTAATAGTCACAACTCCTAAGTATATTCAATTTTATTTTTTAAACTGAGTATATATTAGTGAAAACATTGAAAAATAAATCTTTTGTGGTGTAAACTATTCTTAGAGAGAAATTTATGTCATTTAATATTTATATTCTAAAGTAAGAGAAATTTGAAATATATAATTGGTAATTTCACATGCAGGTGACTTTCCTTTTGTGCCAAGTTCTCCACTAAGAGTTTTTTTTTTACCATGAAGTTATTCCCCTTGGACAATTTGGGGAAACCTCCACCTCCCACTTCTCAGGCTCTCCCTCACCTTCTGACACACCTCACAGGAAAACTGAAGAAACAGCAGGGGTTTCTCTCCCTCAGACATCGCTGGTGTCCCCAGGAATCAGTTTTGGGCACAGATGACTTTTCCTCTATAGGCAATAAGCAAAAACTGGGGATTATTAGTGATGGTGGCAGGAAAACAGGAAGTAACATTTTGAGCAGGTGGGGGGCATACTCAAATAAGAAAAATGAAAGAAAACTCATAAGAAAATAAGTGGTTTCTCCCCCAAATAGAGCTTGGCCTGGGCATAGAAGAGTGAAGATGAGAATGAATATCTCTGTCCTGATGGTGCTGATATTTTAGGTGGTGGAGAGGAAGATACTGAACAAGGAAATTAAACAAAGCACAGAGGATGTCATGTGATTATAAAGTAACAAAGAATGCGCAAGGAAGGACATGAGTGATGGGTTTGGGAAAGGGGGACTTGGGAGATGAGGTCAATGAAACTCCTCTGAAGAGGAGACACCTGAGCAGTGAACCAACCTAGGAACAAACACTGTAGGATGAAATGACAGGACAGGTGATGGCTTTGAAGTGGGACCGAATGTGGTATGTTGGAGGATCAAGAAAAGCCAGAGAAGACTAAACGTAGTGAGTGGATGGTGAGCAGAGTGGTCGGGATAAATGCTCTCACCAGGTATATTAGTCAATCAAAAGGTGTGCTGATGCAAAATATCAGCACACTATTGGCTTTCATACAAGGTATTTATTTGGGATAGAAGCTAACAGTCACAAGGCCCTAGAGTTCAACTCAAGGTTACTTCCTTACCAAATTCTGTTACCATGTGTTGAAGCAAGATGGTGGGTAATGTCTACAAGGGTTCAGCCTTCTTTCTTAAGGCTCCAAGGATCCAACATTTTCTGATATCAGCTGTAGACTGGTATAAGGCTTATCTCTCTTTCCAGGGCTTATTTCTTTCTTGTCTCAGCTACTCTGTTCTCTTTACATGGTCAAGTTGTAAATTACCAGATGAAGGGCTCATCTCTCTCCCTGGGATCTCTGCCATGTCTAATGAGCAGTCTCTCTTCCTCTGTGTTCTTCTTCTCTGTGTGTCTACTTCCATGTGAAAGCCTGTTTTATCAGTCCACAAAGGGAGTTGGGACTCAATGCTGAGCCACACTCTACTACGTGGTTGAATCAAAGTCCTAATCTTAACATAATTTAATCAGACTCTGAGCTGAAATCTAATACAATCTAATAAAATTTAATATACCTAGAGGAAAAGACCAGTTTACAAACATGATCTATTTATCTTTTTGGAATTCATAAATAATATCATACTGCCACACCAGGGTAAAGAGTTTAATTTTTTTAAAACAGTTTTATTGAGATATGTTCACATACTATACAATCTATTGAAAGTGTGTAATCAATAGCTTTTATTATAATCAAAATATTGTACATTCATCACCACAAAAAATATTAGAACAATTTCATTACTCCAAAAATGAAAAATCCACACCTCTTAACACTCAGCATTAATCCTTCTATATTTCCCCAGCCTTACATAACCACTAATCTAATTTTCATCTTTATAAATTGATTTATATTTACATTTTGTACAAATGGAATCATACAATATGTAGTAATTTTTGTCTGGTTTCTTTCACTTAACATAATGTGTTTCTTTTGTCAATATTAACACCTTGTATCATATAACATGCATTTGTTCAGTTACAAAGATAAACAGTCGTATATTCACTATTACCCATATTGATATTTCACTTGAGGTTTTATTATGCTATACAGTCCCATGTTACATTTTTAGTTTTCTTTTTAGTAATATACATGTCCGTAGACTTTCCCTTTCAAAAACTGTCATACACATATGATAGCACTGCTCTAAACAAATGTTATGCTGTGCTTTCACTTTTACTATTGATTTCCAAAGATCAACACATATACATTTTACCAATTCTGCACATGTTAACTTTCAGCTTCTCATTCTCTAACCTCATTCTATTTTCTGGGGTCCCATATTCAAATTATTACATCCATGAGATTACACATATATTTACATCATAATAGCACAATCAAACATTATTTGTCCTTTTGTTTCTGGCACGCTTCACTCAACAGAATGTCCTCCCGATTCATCCATGTTGTCATATACTTCATGGATTCATTTCTTACAGCTGAAAAATATTCCATCCTGTGTATACTCCACAGATTGTTTATCCATTCATTAGTTGACAGACAACTGGGTTTTTCCCTTCTTTTGGAAATTGTGAATAATGTTGCTATGAACATGGGTATGCAGTTGTCTGTTCATTTCACTGCTCTCACTTTATCTGGGTATATACCCAGTAGTGGTATTGCTGGGTCACTTGGCAAATCTATATTTAAATTCTTTGGGGACTGCTAAAGAGTCCTCCATAGTGGCTGTACCATTCCACATTTCCACCAACAGTGGATAAGTGTTCCCATCTCTCCACATCCACTATCGTACATGTAGTTTTCTGTCTTTTTAATAGTGGCCATTCTAATAGGTGTGAGATGATCTCTGATTGTGGCTTTGATTTGCATTTCCCTAATTGCTAGTGATGTTGACCATTTTTTTCATGTGTTTTTCCAACATTTGTATTTCATCTTTAGACAAATGTCTATTCAAGTCTTTTGCCCATTTTTTAATCAGGTTGCTTGTCTTTATATTGTTGAGTTGTAATATCTCTTTTTATATCATGGCTATTAAACCCTTGTCAGACAAGTGATTTCAAATATTTTCTCCCATTGAATCAGCTGCCTTTTCACCCTTTTGACAAATTCCTGTGAGGTGCAAATGTGTTTGATTTTGAGGAGGTCCCATTTATCTATTTTTGCTTTTGTTGCTTGTGCTGTGAATGTAACCTCTAAGAAACCACCACCTATCACAAGATCTTTACGAAGTTTCCCTACACTTTCTTCTAGTAGTTTTATGATCTTGGCTTTTACATTTAGGACTTTGTCTCATTTAAAGTTGGTACTTGTATAGGGAGTGAGATAGGGGTTTTCTTTCATTCTTTAGGTTATGGATATCCAGTTCTCCTGGCATTTGCTAAAGAGATGGCTTTGTCCCATTAACATGGCCTTGGTAGGTTTGTCAAAAAACAGATGGCTGTAGAGGAGAGGGTTTATTTCTCGACTCTCACTTCTATTCCACTGATTGATGTGGCTATCTTTATGCCAATACCATGCTGTTTTGACCACTGTAGCTTTGTAGTATGTTTCAAGGTCAGGCAGTGAAAGTCCTACCACACCCTCCTTTTTTTAAAGGTTGCTTTGGCTATTCATGTGCACTTTCCCTTCCAAATAAATTTGGTAATTGCCTTTTCTATTTCCGTAAATTAAGCTGTCAGAATTTTGATTGTTATTGCATTTGATCTATAAATCAGTTTGGGTAGGATTGACATCTTCACAATGTTTAGTCTTCCATTCCATGAACACAGAATGTCTTTCTGTTTCTTTAGGTTTTCTTTGATTTCTTTCAGCATTTGTGGCAGTTTGGTATTTTTATGAATTCCAAAAATAGATGTTGGACTATGTTTGTAAACTGGCCTATACTGGGCATGATTAAATTATGACTATGGCTTTTATTGGGCCACATCAGTAGGATGTTGAGTCCCTGACTTCTTGGTGGGTGGGGATTCATAGAGAAAACTACATGGCAGAGAAGAGAGTTGGAGTTTTAAGCTGCACCCTGGGAAGTAAGCACACAGGAGGAACAGAGCAACTAAGCAAGGACAAAAATAAACCCTGGGGAGATAAACAGAGCCAGTCACCTGATACTCTACAACTGGACTTGTAGAAAAAGCAGGGAAGCAGAGTCCAGAGAGAAACAAGTCCTGGGAAGAAAGGAACCCAGGAAGCAGTACCCTTTCAGACTTAGGCAGCCATCTTGCTCCAACACGTTGCAACAGACTTTGGTGAAGGAAGTAACTCTTCCTTTATGGCATGGTAACTATAAGCTTCTACTCCAGATAAACCCTGTATAAAAACCAATCATTTCTGGTATTTTGCATCATCACCCCTTTGGCTAACTAGTACCACATTGATTTGTAGTTTTCTGAATATACATCCTTTCTTCTTTGATTAAATAGATTCCTAGGTATTTGAGTCTTTTTGTTGCTATTGCAAATAGAATTCCCCCTCCCCCAATTTCATCCTCAGATTATTCAATACTAATGTAGAGAAACATTATTGATTTTTGTGAGTTGATCTTTTCTTGTGCCACTTTCCTGAACTGTTTATTAGCTAAATTAGCTTTATGTAGACATAAATCAGAATTTTCTATACATAGGGTCATGTCATCCATGAATAGTGAGAATTTTACTTCCTCTTTTCCTATTTGGATGTGTTTTATTATTTTTTAATTGTCTAATTGCTCTTATTAGAACTTCTAGTACAAAGTTCAATACAAGTGTTGACAGTAGGCATCCTTATCTTTTTACTGATCTTAGAGAAAACTTTCAACCTTTCCCCAATTAGAATGATGTTGGCTGTGGGTTTTTCATATATGCTTCATATCAGATTGAAGGATTTTCCTTATATTCTACTCTTTTGAAATGTTTTTCTCAAGAAAGGATGCTGAGTTTTGTCAAACATTTTTTCTATAAAGACTGAGATGATCATGTGTTTATTCTGCCTTCAATTTTTTAATGTGTTGTATTAAGTTATTTTTTTTTTATGTTGAAACACCCTTGCATATGAGTAATAAATCTCACTTTGTCATGGTGTATAATCCTTTTGATATGCTGTCGGATTGTATTTGCATGTATTCTGTGGAGAATTTTTGCACCTATGTTAATTAGAAAGATTCATCTGTAATTCCATTTTCTTGTAGTATCTTTATCTGGGTTTGGTATTAGGGTGATGGCTTGATAAATTGTGTTGGGTAATTTCCTTTTTTGGAAGAATTTAAAGAGGATTGGTGTTAACTCTTCTCTATATGATTGGTAGAATTCACCTGTGAAACCATCTGATCCTAGATATTTTGTTGCGAGATTTTTGATGACGGATTCAATCTCTTTAAATATGATTGGTTATTATGTTCTTGCATTTCTTGTAGCATCAGTGTAGGTTGTTTGTGCACTTCTAGGAATTTGTCCATTAAATCTATGTTGTCTAGTTTGTTGGCATACAGTTTCTCATAATATCCTCTTATGATCTTTTTTGTTTCTCTGAGGTCAGTCATAATTCTCCCATTTCATTCCCCCCCAACATGGCTCCCTTATCTGTTTGCCGTTCTTTTGCTTGTTTGCTCATTGTTTGAGCTCATTCCCTGCTCATTATCTGTTTTTCTTTTTGCCTTATGTGCCGAATCCAACCCCTGGACCACTCAATTGAGAGGTGCATGCTCAACAGCTTGAGTCAAATCTGTTTTCTGCTTCTTTTGCTTTTTTTCTTGGCTCATTGTCTGCTTGTTGTTTTTGCTCATTGTCTGCTGATTTATTTTTTTGTTGTTCTTGTTGTTCCTTGCTTTTGCTCATTGTTTTTGCTCAATATCAGCTCATTTTCTGCTCATTGTCTGTTTGTCTTCTTTAGAAGGCATAGGGAACCAAACCTGGAATCTCCCATGTGGGAGGTGGGTGCTCAACCGCTTAAGCCACACCCACTCCCCCATTTCATTTTTAATTTATTTGCATCTTCTTTTTTTTTCTTTGTTAGTCTAGCCAAGTGTGTGCCAATTTTCTTGATCTTCTCATAGAACTAGCTTTTGGTTTTGTTGATTTTCTCTATTGCTCTTTCCTTCTAATTTAGTTCATTTCTCTCCAATCTTTTTATTTCTTTCCTTTTGCTTGGTTTGGGAATGATTTACTGTTAGTTTTCTATTTTCTCCAGTTATTCAGTTATATCTTTGATTTCAGCTATTTTTTTCTTTTTTAATATAGGAGTCTAAGGCTCAGCGTGGCCATCATTGTATCCCATATCTTTTGATAAGCTGCATTATCATTTTCATTCATCTCAATATATTTACTAATTTCACTTACAATTTATTCTTTGATCCACTGATAGTTAGGAGTTTCTTATTCAGCCTCCACACTTTTGTGAATCTTCCCCTTTCCTGTCTATTATTGATTTCTAGTTTCATTCCATTATGATCTGAGAAAGTGCTTTGTATAATTTCAATCGTCTTATATTTATTGAAACCTGCCTTGTGATATAACATGTGTTCTAGCACTTTAGAAGACTGTATAACCTGCTGATTTGGGTTGCAACATTCTGTATATGTCTATTAGATCTAGCTTTTTCATTGTATCGTGTGAGTTCACTGTTTTCTTGTTGAACTTCAAATTGTTCTGATGACTTAAGTGGTGTGTTGAAGTCTCCAATAATTATTGTAGAGATTTCTATTTTCCTCTTCAGTTTTGCCAGAGTTTGCCTCATATATTTTGAGGCCCCTTGGTTAGGGGCATAGATATTTATGACTGTTATTTCTCCCTGGTGCATTGTCACTTTTATTAATATATAATGGCCTTGTGTATCTCTCATAACATTTTTGCATTTAAAGTCTGTTTTGCCTGATATTATTATTGCTGCCCCTGTTCTGTTCTTGGTTACTGTTTGTGTGGAATATCTTTTCCCAATCTTTTACTTTCAGCTGGTTTGTATCTCTGTGTCTAATGTGAGTCTCTTTTAGGCAGTATATGGATGGCTCAGGTTTTTTATCCATTCTGTCAGCCTATATCTTTTGATTGGGGAGTTTAAGCCATTGACATTTAATGAGTTACTTTAAAGGCCTTATTTACTTACACCATTTTATTCTTTGATTTTCATATGTTATATCGTAATTTTTACTATCTTTTTACTCTTTTGATAAGCCTTTCTGCTATTCTTACCTTCTACACTCTCCTCCAATACTCTCTCACCTGACTTTTTCTTTCAGGCTATAAAGGTCCCTTTATTATTTCCTGCAAAGGTGGATTCTTTTTTACAAAATTTCTTAGTTTCTGTTTGATTTTGAAAATTTTAAACTCATCTTCATACTTGGACAATTTTGGTGGGCAAAGAAATCTTGGCTGGCAAATTTTCTTTTTCAGTATCCTAATTGTATTAAAGCACTGTCATCTCACCTTCATCGTTTCTGATAAGAAATCTGCACTAAGTCTTACTGGGCATCCCTTGTATATTATGGTTTTCTTCTCTTTGCTGCTCTCATAATTTTCTCTTTATCTTTGACATTTGAAATTCTGAGTAGTATGTGTCTTGGAGTAAGTCTATTTGGATTTTTTCTATTAGGGTAGGCTGTGCTTTTTGGACATGTAAGTTCATTCCTTTCATGAGAGTTGGGGAAATTTTCAGCCATTTCCTCAAATCTTCTTTCTGCCCTTTTCTCCTTCTCTTCTCCTTCTGGAACTCCCATATAATGCATGTTTTGGTTTTTCTTGTTATCATTTAACTCCCTGAGCTCCTTCTCAATTTTTTCCCATTCTTTTCTCTCTGTGTTCTTCTCCCTCTTCAGTTTCAGCTGTTTCTTTTCTGCATCACTTATCTTTCTTCTATCATTTCAATTCAGCTGTTGTATGATTCTATTTTGTTTTTTGTTTTTTTTTAATCTCACCTATCATGTCTTTCATTCCCATAAGCTCTGTTATTTTTCTATTCAGGTTTTCAAATTCTTCTTTATGCTCATTAAGTGTCTTCTTGTTGTCCTTTATCTCTTCCGCTATTAATTTGTTTTCAACTCATTAATTTGTTGTAGGAAATCAGCATGAATGTCATTGATTAGTTGTCTCAAATCTTGTGTATCATCTGGGGCTTTAATATATCCATTTGTTTGGGTCATTTCTTCCATTTTCTTAGTATGTGTTGTAAGTTTTTGCTGATGTATAAGCATCTGATTATGATGAGTTTACTCTGATGCTCAATTTGACTTTTGAATTTTGGGAGGCTGTGTGTTACTGCTTTTGTTTGATTCTTGATTCAACCTGTTCTGGGTCTTTAGGATTGTCCCTGTTAGCTCCTCAATTCTGGGCCCTGGACCCAGTTATGGGTTGTAAACCTACTATCAAGGGTCTTGGGGAAGGATGCTGTAGAGGCTGGAAAGAAACCTCTCTCACACATTTACTTTAAATTTCCTCACAAGCACTTTCTTTTTTCAGCCAGCAGATGGCAATCTTCTGGAGATATTTTGGTTCAAAGCTTGGTTGGAGTGTGTTTGCTGCAACATGGCTGGAACACCGTGGTAGAAGATTCTGCCTAGAGGCTAAGAGCCTTGCAATTCAAACTTTCTCAGAGGTTGTTTTCCAACCTTTGCTGGAAGACCCCTCTTTTCCTGGGTAGGAAATAATTCCAATCCCTTCTGCATCCTTAACAACCAATCCTGGTTTGTAGGGAGGGTATTTGAGAAGGTCAGATCTCTTTAGTCCCCTGCTGGCTCCTGGGGCAAATAATGGGATGGCCCCTTCCAGCCCGGAAGCACTCCTGGAACACAGCACTTATTTTACACCTCTTATGCTTTTCCCAAGCCAGCCTAGAGTGAAACTCAACCGGGTCTTCTTTCCCCACTAATTCTGCCAAACCCATTCCCTTGGCTGTGGTTTTGCTGGATAGTAGGTAGAAGCACCTGACCAAATTTGTGGGTCAAAAGCTGAGTCAGACTTAGGTTGTGTCCCTCTGTCTCCAGTTTCCTGGGGAAGTGGATCCCTGTGGCCCCCTTTGTCTGTAGACACAGGCCCAAGGCCTGAGAATTCAAAATTGTCTATAGGTTAGGGGAGGACACCTGCTACTAAATCTCGAGGTTAACCCACAGTTTTGCTTATGAGATTCTTTCCTTTTGTCCTTCTCTCTTCTGAGCAGTGTCCAGCCTTCCCCTGGAGTCCTAAACCCTAGAACATTTTTCCCGAGGAAATTTCTGGCTTTTCTCTAGCTATTTTTCTGGGAAATGAGAGAGCCTCATGTCTTTCTAGTCTGCCATTCAAGAGTTTAATTTCAACTTGAGAAAACAGTGGTTGTGATGTGGGGAAAAAGGTGTAGCAGCAAGAAAAGGTGGAGAAGAGGGACTCCTTAAGATAAAGATATTGTTTGCCGTAGCAATTGTGTGAACTCTTATTGTATTGTTATTTTTGGTTATTTTGATATTCATATTAAACCTGGCTTGGTCACTGGGAGCCCCATAAAGCTGTTCTGTGTTTTTTTCTTAACTCACCATCTTTGTGCATTTCCTTAATTTATGGTACAAGTTCCAGGCTCATCTTTCACTTTCACTACATTGATTCAGTCATTTCTCCAAGAAGCTGTTTCTTTCTGAAGAATGATTAAATAGTAGTATAATAAATAGTTGTTGTTGTTTTTTTAATTCCTGGTAGGTGTTTTATTTGGAAGGAATTCTGTCAAAAGAACAAACAACTAAAGTGATTTTAAACTTTCTTGTAATGAAATACATCCTTATCTTGCATGACTATTTTAACAATGATAACTGTAACCTTTTTTGAATATTTATTTATTTATTATCTTATATTTGGTGTATTTCCCCCCAAATGACCCTATTATTATTATTATTATTATTATATTATTCATACATGAACATACATAAACAATAAGCCTATAGTAAAAATTGTGGACTTACAAAACAAATATGCATAAGATCATACAAGGATCCTGTACATCAACCCACCAAGAACACATTGAATTGTTGTGAGGCATTTGTTACAAATTATGAAAGAATATCATCAAAATCTTACTACTTATAGCAATATTATACCAAATACATTTGGTGTATTCCACCCCCCAACTCACCCTATTACTATTTTTAATATATTTTTATTACAGATGTTTTGAACTTATAAAAAATCATGCACATGAGCAGAATTCCCATACAACATCCTTCCATCAACACAACACACTGTGGTGGAACATTTGTTACAGATTATGAGATAATATCATCAGACTATTACCACTAACCATGGTCCATAGAATATATTTGGCATACTTTTTCCACACACCCTCATTATCAACACAGTATATCTTTGGCATAAATGCATGAATACTGCATTATTGCTATTACCCACAGTCCATAGATCATTCCAGTTGTATTATTCCCATGCTTCTCCACATTCCTTCCATGCTGCAATAGTGATGTACATCTGCTTTAGGTCACAAATGACACTCTTCCATCTGTACTATCTAACACAATTCTCATCCACCTCTGGGTTTACTGTGTTATTCAGTCTCTAGATAATTTTCTAGCTTTCTTCCAATTGACATTTACATCCCTAGACTACCCTTTCCAGCCACATTCCCATTTATAAACCAGCTGTTACTCAGTATAATGTGTTACAGTTAACTCTATATATTTCCACAATTTTACAGAAAAGATTAAAACTTCTACATACATTAAGAATCAGCAGTTCTTCTAAGCCCTCTTCTTATTTCCTTTAAGAATCCACCACCTACCATCAGGTCTTGGAGATGTTTTCTGACATTTTCTATAGAATCTTCATGGTTCTTACTTTTATATTTAAGTCTTTCATCTATTTTGAGTTAAATTTTTTATATGGTGTGAGAAGTGAGGTTGGAGTTTTGAGCTGGAGCCTTGAAAGTAAGCACATGGGAGAGAGCAGAGCAGCTGAGCCTGGAGAGAACAGAGTCCTGGGGAGAGAGAAAAAGCATTGAGAGCCTGATACTCTGCAGCTGACCTTATGGAGAGAGCAGAGCAGCTGGGCCCACAGAGAAATGAGCCCCAGGAGAGAGACAAGACTTGTCCCAGTCTACAGCTGATACTGGAAGAAGCTGGGAACACAGAGCCTTAAGAGGAAGCCTGAACCCTTGCAAATGTCAGCAGCCATCTTGCTCCAACATGTGACAACAGACTTTGGTGAAGGAAATAACTTACACTTTATGGCCTGGTAATTGTAAACTTGTACCCCAAACAAATGTCCTTTATAAAAGCCAACAGATTTCTGATATTTTGCATCAGCACCCCTTTGGCTGCCTGAATGGCTCACTTTTCAGTTGGAAACTGCTAGATTTTAGTGTATCCATATGTCCATTGCCACTGCCATATCAAAAACAGTTACTCATGCAGAATTGCTTTGTGGAGATAAAGCAACAGTCACCTGAAACCATCTGTTTTTATAGCATGAAGGTTTAACACCTGTATTTAGAAATGCGTTTTCATAGAAACTCTCGGTATTAGTCAGAAAAAAGTGTGCTGATACAAAATACCAGATATCTGTTAGCTTTCATAAATGGTGATTATTTGGGGTAGAAGGTTACAGTTACCAGGCCATAAAGTGTAAGTTACTTCCCTCACCAAAGTCTGTTGCCATGTGTTGGAGCAAGATGGCTGCCAATGTCTGCAAGTGTTCAGGCTTCCTGAGTTCCTCTCTTCTGGGGGCTTATTTCTCTCTGGGCTCAGCTGCTGTGCTCTTTCAACAAAGCCATTTGTAAACTATCAAGCACACAGATCATCTCTCTTCCTGGGACCTCTGTTGTGTCTAATGGAGCCTTCTCTCCTTCCTCAAATATCTGTTTCCCTGTTTGCTTACTTCCCAGGCTCCAGGATCAAAACTGTAACCTTCTTTTCTGCCATGTCATTTTCTCTGTGAGTGTCTGCCCACCAAGAGGCCAGGGACTCAATGTCCTACTGATGTGGCTCAATCAAAGCCTTAGTCATTTAATCAAGTAAAAGTGAAATCTCTGAATTCAAACAAATCTAATATGCCCAAAGGGACAGACCGGTTCATAAACATAATCTAATATCTATTTTTTTGAATTCATAAACATTGCCAAACTGCTACACTCTACTTGCTGATGGATTTGGCAAAGTTGGTAAATGATTGGGTGTCAGTCTGGCTCTGAGTGAAAATGTAAACATGGAAGATCTAGTGGAATAATTTTGAAAGAACTGAATACCATACTTCTCCCCTTCTGCATCTCCACAGCCTGGATTCCATGCTTATGTCAAGGGGTTTGGGATGTAGGCTGTGGCCTCATGTCTCAGAACTTTGAATTTAGGGGAAATATGGGATGAATATACCATAATCCATTTCTGCTCGGTTTGGCCTTCTGCTGCTGGTAGTGACTATGTATAAGTAATTTGCCATCAGAGAATAAAAACAATATATTTGAGTTGTAAAGGATTAAAACATGTACTATAATGTACTAGGTGTATTCTTTTCTTGGGAATGACATATTTTCAACTATTGCAAACATGCCTTGTGTGCTTTGTACTCAGTCTTTCTATTTTTATTTTCTGAATGGATGTTTAGGAATTCTTTATATGAAAAGTAATTGCTCGTTTAAAATAGACCATTTTATTAAAGTAACTGTATTTCTTTTACAAAAATGCTGTTTTTCTATGATATAAAAAATTGTTAGGTAGCAGATTTTTAATGAAGAATTATTTTATTTAAAGGAGTCTGTATCCCTTTTTGTGAAAGGAACTCAAAGAGAGATCACATTTGCTTTAAATCATATGCTTTGTTCCTTTCTCATTTACAATATTGCTACTTTTCCTTTACTGGAGAAACAAATCCCAATATATCTATATATTTAAGGGTTAATAAAATAAGCATTTCAAAAGATTCTTTTAGAAATAACTGTAAGATCATATTTGAAGACAACCCACTCAAAACCAGTCAACATCCTTACAAAAGTTTTTGCGGCCAGATTTACTGGTATTTCCTAATGTAGTTTCAGCTTTGTATGTCGAGGGTGATCTGCCCTGAGAATATACTGACCTCCTCCCTGCCCTAGCCCTTTAAAGAAATTTGTGTTTTTCTCTAGAGTGTTCCTGAATTACTCTCTGTGTATTTTTGAAAAGTGTTGGAGCAATATATAAAGGACATTACAAAAGTATCTCAAGGCCTGAGTATTCTACTGTGTTTAATACTGCACTAACCTGTGCAAGGATTTTACACTTTTTATGCATTTGTTCATTCTTTTCTAACCAGATATTCTCATTAGCTGTTTCTTCAATTGTTTCTTGTCAAGTTTCAATAATGCCTCCTTATCCTCTTTCCCTCTTTTTTCATCCCTCCTTTTCTTTCCATCCTTTCCTTTTTTTCTCTCTATTTTTACTGAGAAACCACCTTATCAAGTTTTAGACATTTCAAATTCCTAAAATGTGAACTGTTGGGTAGTCTGTAATTTGGCAATTAAACAAGTCTTACTGGGGTTTTGTGGCCTGTTTTTACCTGTACCATATGATTTTATTTCACAACAATGTCATGTAGTTGGACTGTAATCAACAGAAGATAATCTATCTAAATACTTCTGAAAAGTCTTTTCAAAATCCTTACTTGCAGTATTGGTTCCTACCTATGATTCAGAGTCACTTCTTTCTAGATTTGGCTCCTTCTGAAAAGCTACAGTAGTTTTAAAGTTCACACAAGTGATAACCCAGTCTTAATCTCTGCTGAGAATGGCTGGAACATTTTACTAGGAACCATTTCATGGGGACAGTCACTCCCTCCCTTCCAGCTGTGACTCCTTCACATCATCTGGTAGAAGGAAATGAGGGCTGAGCTACCTGCAGGTCTGGTGGGATTGGTATTCCCTCTTTAAAAGCAAACAAAAGAAGGAATATGCACACAGAAACACACATATATACATTAACTCTGTTCTGATTCCTCTTAAATTTTGTTGATATGCCTATTTTTTTTCAAATGAAAATAATTAAATTTTACTCTTACTCCTCAAGAGAAAGAGAGAAAAAAGTCTATCTCAAGAGATTTCAAAGTGAGTTGGGAGGTGGTTCCAGAGGTTTTGTTTATGCACATCTCCGGAGGATCTCACTGACTACCACAGTAAACAGTGCCTCAAACAACATGCTCCTGAGGGCTCTAGAGATATCTAGAGCTATAAGCAGGGAGACAACCCCAGGAAATCAGCACCAATTGGTGGGCCTTACCTTGGAATATATGATAACCTATCAGAGTTGGGTTCATTTATAACTTTTATATACATAGTTCTTCTTCCCCTTTTATTTGAACCTACAATTAGCATTATAACTATTAAATATCTGTCCCAGAAACTTAAAACTTCAGAGTGTTCATATTCCTGCTGAGCCCTGAATCTCAGCAGAGTTGCAGCCAATACCTACTCTCAGATTCCTTGGACTCACCCAGGACAACTAACAAGGAAGTGAGGATTGACAACAACCATCCCAAGGAAAAGAGAGAGCCTACAAATTCAAGCAAGAGAGTCCCATCCATTGGCTGTATGGGATCAAAGTCCCCTCTCAAATAGAGGTGGAGTGGACATCACCATCCCAGAATCCCTAGGACTGAGGAAAAAAACTATGGACTAGAGAGGACTTACTGGTATTCTGCTATAGACATATTGCTATTCTAGCAATGGAAGAAATTACAACATTGATGTGGAGCCAGTGGCCACTGGAGGATCTGGGAGCAGGGAGAGGGAAAAAGAGTTGTAATATGAGGGCTTTTTTGGGACTTGGGTATTGCCCTGAATGACACTGCAATGACAGATATAGGCCATTTTATATCATCCCTTAACATGCAGAACTGTATGGGAGAGAGTGTTGACTACAATGTGAATGATGGTCCATGCTCAGTGGCAATGCCTCAGGATGTGTTTATCAATTCCAATGAATGTGTCACATTAATGAAGGATGTTGTTTATGTGGGAGGGTGTGGGAAGTGTGGGGAGTGGGACATATGGGAATCTCTATATTATTGTGTAACATGTAATCTAAGTATCTTTTTAAAAAATATTAAAAATTTAAAAAATAGTAATATTGTAATTTTTTGAAGCAGTGGAAAAGAAGATATTATATCAATTATATACAACATTAGAGAATTATAAGGTGATATAGGATATTTCCTTTTGGAGCAATGAAAATCTTCTAAAATTGAATGAGGTGATAGCAAAACTCTGTGATGAATATGAGAGCCACTGAGTGTACACTTTGAGTGGATAATACAAAGCATGGGACTGTATTATACAATGAATCTTGTGGTGGAAGATGGACTGTGGTTAACCAAACAAATATGAGAACATTCTCTCATGAATGACAGCAAGTATATAATACTAATACAGAGTGTCAATAACCAGGTACCTTGTTAGAAAAATACACCAAATGTAAGATATCAGCTATAGTTAGAAATGTTTTGCTGCTTCTCTTTCATAGTTTGTAACAATTGTTTCACAACAATGCAAGTAGTTGGTGGTGGGGTAATGTTTGGGAGCCCTCTATGGTGAAATGCATGTTTGATTTGTAATTTCACAACATTTATTATAGACTTATTGTTTATGAATATTCATGTATGTATGATAATCTTGAATTTTAAACAGTTTAAATTTTAAAAAAATTTTTAAAAACATTAAGAAATGAATAACAAGTTAGTTTTAATTTAAAAACAAAAGAAAGTTCAAACCCTCCTTTGATGGCAATGTTTAATTTATTTTTAAATTAACCCTAGTCTAACCAAGCAATATCATCCTTAACCTTAAACCTAACCCCCACCATATACTGTCCCCAGTCCTAACTCTATAGTGAACAAAACCATAAACATTAACAAATTGTATATAAAACTCTGACGTTAACATTACCCATAACCCTAAGCATAATCCTTTTTAAAATTTTTCCTTTTCTATTTTTTAAAAAGATACTTAGATTACATAAATGTTACATAGAAACATAGGGGATTCCCATATGCCACACTCCCTACACCTCCCACATTTTCCCACCTATCCTTCATTAGTGTGATATACTTGTTAGAATTGCTGAAAACATTTTGAAGTATTGTCACAAAGCATGGATTATAGTTTGCATTATAGTATACACTCTCCTGCACAATTTTGTAGGTTTTGAAAACATATGTAATGGCCGTATCTGTCATTTTAATGTCATTCAAGACAATCTCCAAGTCCCCAAAACACCCCTATAACACACCTGTTTTTTCCTTTCCCTGCCCTCAGAAGCTCCAGTGGCCATTGCCTCCATATCAATGACACAATTTCTCCATTATTAGAATCACAATAAGTCTATAGTAATATACAATAAGTCTATTTTAGTCCGTAGTTCATTTCCAAATTCTGAGGTTTCTGATATGGTGATGTCCACTCCACCTCTAATTGAGAGGGGGCTCAGATCCCATAGGGTAGATGGATGGACTTCACTTGCTAGCAATTGTAGACTCTCAGTTCCTTTAGATGGTCATTGTCTTTCATCATCTCCTTGTTAGTTGTCTTGGTTGAGTCCAAGAAAGTGGATAGCAAATGTTGCAACTCTGTTGAGATTCTTGGCCCAGCTGGCACATGGATGACCCAGAGATTTTAGTCTATTGGAAATACACATATCAACTCTAGTACTAATTATAGGTTAAAATAGAAGGCACAGAAAAGCCATGTTTAGGGAAAACACAACTGAGTCCAACTCTGTCATACTGGGGAGCATAAATTCCAAAATAGTGCCCACTGGCAAGGCACCAAGCTCCTGAACCTTCTACCCTGACTATTGTGTCTGGATATGTCCAGATCTTTCATAATCACTGCTCTTTGAGGTAGTATTTACTTTGGCAGTCAATGAGATACTGCTGAGACATGCATAAGTGTAATCTCTGGAATGACCTACCAACTCACTTTGAAGTCTCTTAGACATACAAACTCATTTGTATTTAACTTTACCCCTTTTGGTGAACGTCTTTTTCCAGTTGCAATGCTAGTTTGTACTTGGTAGTAAAACATCAGTGCAAGGGAAGCTCATCCCTGGGATTCATTTCCCACACTGGGGGAAAGGTAATGCACTTACATGCTGAGTTTGGCTTAGAGAGAGGTCACATTTGAGCAAAAAGGAGGCTCTCAGGAGGTAACATTTAGGCATCCTAAGTGCTTTGTTATATATGTTTTGTGAATATTTTATTCCAATCATTGTCTTGGGTATTAATTTCTTTAAGGTATATTTTGATAAACAGAAGATATGATTTTATTTAAAATATATATATATATTTTTTTTCTCTTTTAAAGGTACTTAGATTATACAAATGTTACACAAAAAATATAGGGATTCCCATATGCTCCATGCCCCATTCCTCCCACACCCTCCCACATAAACATCATCCTTCATTAATGTGGTACATTCCTTGCAATTGATAAACACATCTTGTGGCATTGCCATTGAGCATGGACCAGAGTTCACACTGTAGTTTACACTTTCTTCTACACAATTCTGCAGGTTATGGGAAGATATATAACAGCATATATCTGTCATTCCAATGCCATTCCAGACAATTCACAAGTCCCCCAAAAAAACTCTGCACTACACCTGTCTTTCCCTCCACCTGCCCCCAGAGCCTCTAATAACCACTGCCTTCACATCAGTGCTGTGATTTCTTCTATTGGTAGAATCACAAGTTTATTGTAGAATACCAGTAAGTCCACTCTAGTCCATAGTACATTCCAAAATCCTGAGGATTCTGGGATGGTGATGACCAATCTACCCCTAATTGAGAGGGCGCTTTAATCCCATACAGCCAATGGATGGGATTCTCTTGCTAGTATTTGTAGGCTCTCTCATTTTCTTGGCATGGTGGTTGTCAATCTTCACTTCCTTATTAGTTGTCCTAGGTGAGTCCAATGAGCTGGAGTGTAGGTATTGCAACTCCATTGAGTCTCAGAGCCCAGCTGGCACATGGACAGCCCAATGAATCAAGTCTTTTCAAAGTACACCTACCAAATCCTGCACAACATATAGGTTCAAATAGAAAGGAGAGATGAGCCATGGTGAGGGAAACCATAACTGAGTACAACTCTGTCACTTTCAGGAGCACAAGCAAGAAAGTAGGGCCCACAGGCCAAACTCTGGAGCTATCTGCACTGACCATAGGACCTGAGTGTCTCCAGAACCCTCAGGAGCCCCCCTATTTGGGGTAGTATCCACATTGGCTGTCTATGAGATCCTTCTGAGCTGTGTATAAGCATTCCCTCTGGAATGACCTCCTGACTCACTTTGAAGTCTCTTAGCCATATAAACTCATTGGTCTTTATCTCCCCCGCCTCCCCGTTTATTTGATGTCTTTTTCCAGTTGCATTTCTAGTTGGTGTTTAGTAGTAATCTCAGGGTGTCAGGGAGGCTCATCCTCAGGAGTCATGTCCCATGCTGTGGGTAAGGTAATGTATTTAAATGCTGAGTTTAGCTTAGAGAGGGGCAACATTTGAGCAACAAGGAGGCTGTCAGGAGGCAACACTTAGGCACACCACAACACTAGGCTCAGTTTCCATTTCAAGTGCAAAGGGTCACAAGCATAATCATCAATGTTAAGAGCCCATCACTGGACCATCCTCCTTTGCAAGTCAATTTTCTTGCACTTGAGGGTTAGTTGCTGCTACATTAGAGAACATTTCAGAGTTCTCCAGAATGGGAATTCAATATTCTCTCAGTTATTGTGTGAATATTCTACCACTGTGACAATGCCCCATGAACATTTGAACTCATTTATATACTTATATGTATATCCAGGTGAACTTCCTCCCATGTATCTTCCATCACTGATACCCCACACCAATAATCTTCCCCTGTCCCTCTTGTAACCATTTTGTGATCCAAAGCTTCTTCAAAAATGAAGCCAATAAAATAGCCAAATACAATTAATAGGAAAATGAAATAATAATGAAAGGTTTAAATATAAGAAAAAGTACATAAAAATATCATTTTGATTATGTTTAATTAGTCAACTATATATTTAATATAAAATCAAAAGCTTTATAATCAACATTTATGTTTAAGCCTATCTATCTCAGACTCAGTTTATGGATGGTCTATAGTAGGTATCATTTTTTTTCCATGTTGTATCAAGTTGTTCCAGCCTACTTTCCCCACTGAATTGTTTTGATGCCTTTTAAAAAAATCAACAAACTACATAGTTCTATATCTGGATTTTCTACCCTGTTATATTTATCTAATTGTCTTTTTATGCCCATTCCATAAATATTGTTTATTGTAGCTTTATAGAAATCTCAAAAATCAATTATTGAAATCCTCCACCATTGATCCAGTTTCAACATTTTTGGCCGTTCTAGATAATTTGCATTTCCAAATAAATTTGAGAATAGTTTTGTCAACTTTTACAAAACAGCATTGTGGAATTTTTTGGGATTGTATAGAAATAAAATATTATTTTGATGAGAGCTAATATCTTATCAATAATGAGCCTTCTTAACCATGAATATAGTATTTCTTTCCATTATTTAGAGCTTCTTTAATTTTTCCCAGTAGTTTTTTTGATAAGATTTAGTGTAGAGACATTTCACACTTTCATTATTTTTCATTTTGCCTCTTACATATTTTAAGGTATTGTGAAAGAGTTTTTAAAAAATTAAAAACAAATCATTTGTTGCTAATATAAAGAAATATCATTGAATTTTTATGTTGACTTTGTATTCTAAGACCTTGTTAAAGTCACTTATTAGTTGTAATGCACTATTGTTGATGATGATGATTCAGGTGATTTTCTATGTAAACAATACTATTGTAAATAAAGAGAGATAGTTTACTGCTCTATATGTTTCGTCTCTCTATGTCTCTGTCTGTCTCTGCCTCTGTCTCTCTGTTTCTTTCTCTATCTCCTTTTTTGATCTTACTGCACTAGCCTGGTCCTCCAGGATAAAGTGAATAAAAATGTCAAGAGAAGATATCCTTGCCTTTTTCTCAAATTAGAAGGAAACCATGAAATAATTCATTTTTAGTATTATATTTTTATAGACACTTTTTATCAAGTTGAGAAAGTTCCTTTGAATGCTAGTTTGCTAAGCATTTTTTAAATAAGTGAATGTTGAATTGGACAAATGGTTTTGCAGTATCTAACAGGATGATCAAATGGATTTTTCTTTTTTTGTTGTTTTTAGTTTGTTAATGTGGTGAATAATATTAATTGATTTTTGAACTATTAGGTGAATCATGGGCTTTATCCTTTCTGCATAGTTCTTATTTCAGTTTACTAAAATTTTCTCAAGGAATTTCTCAAAAAACAAAACAGTGAGTGGCATTTCAAAAGGACACAAGGGCCAAAGGAAACAGCTCCTAAAATTTAAACTATTTGGGGAAGAAAATAAGTAAAGCAATATAGGTTTATAAACTCAATGAATAAAATAAATACACATGTATCTATATAATATAAATAAATGGAGAAGTGACCAAACTCCTATGCAGATTACTGCAAATAATTTAAGTAGCTCCTCCCCCCCTGAAGTAATTGGAACAGCAGGTGGGTCTGTTAAGTGAGTTATGCTTAGTGATTTCCAGTTGAGTACAGTTGGGAAAGAGGGAAATAATTAACTTGGAGTATTAACAGATGAGAAAACTATCAAGCACTAACAGCCAGTAGACTAAGTTTAATTCATCAGTTGGAACTCATGTTGATAGCATGTACCCTTTATAAAAGTGTTTTCAGAATTACACTTTACTGCATGGGCCTTTCTCTTAGAAACTCATGGCCACCAGACTAAGCATGAGGAAAACATCAGACAAACCCAAATTGAGGGAAATCTATAAAACACCTCTCCAGTACTCCTTGAAAATTTCAAGGTCTTCAAAAATAAGGAAATTTTGAAAAAGTGTCATAGACCAGAGGAGCCTAAGGAGACAATTAAATGTAATAAGATATCTTCGATGAGATCTGGAACAGAGAAAAGACCTTAGGTAAAAACCAAAGAAATCCAAATAAAGCATGGAATTTAATTAAAAATAATGGATTAATTTTGTTTTGTTAATTGTTAGAAATGTACTATAGTAATTTAAAATATTAATAATATAGGATGCTAGATGTGTGGTATGTGGGAACTCTTTGTACTATTTTTGCAACTTTTCTATAAATATGAAAATATTTTAAAACAAAAAAATATTTATATGCAATAATTACATTTGATATATGGATAGAAAAGTGGGTTCATGGATTGCTGTGTAATAAAACAAATATAGTAAAATATAATTTGTAAAATCTATGTGTTGGCTATAAAACTATTCAATGTAAAGTTCCATTAACTTTGCTGTATGTTTGAAAATATCCATTACAAAATGAAAAGTATATTAATGTAATTAATATTAGTCTTATTAATCTTTCCTTTCTTATGAAATTTTCTTCTTAATTATTTACTGGCATGATTATATATACAAATTTCAAAAAATAAAAAAAAATTCATTGTTGCAATTCTCTTTTGGTCATTGTCCTATACATTTCATGTTGTAACATTATTATTACCGAAAATAATTTTTTTATCATAAGGATGTATAGTTAAAAGTTGTTCCCACTGAGTATCAAATGAGATATGTTACTGCAGTGTAGAACCTAGTGTGTATGACCTAGACTGTCCTGGGCTGATTTCCCATCTTATGGGAAGACTGTAGTGAAGGAAGAGTCAAGGCCATGGTGGGGTTCTTGCTATACTCTGCAGCAGGCACCTGTAAGGACATTGGAAGCTTTTGCCCAGCCAGCAGTTAGAAACCCAGGTAGTTGGAGCAGGGCAGGAAGGGGGAAATGGTGATGTCCCATTGTATCTTGTAGGAAAAATCCCAAAA
This sequence comes from Tolypeutes matacus, assembly GCA_026826555.1. Classification (NCBI taxonomy): domain Eukaryota; kingdom Metazoa; phylum Chordata; class Mammalia; order Cingulata; family Chlamyphoridae; genus Tolypeutes; species Tolypeutes matacus. The sequence goes on along the minus strand of JAKSZT010034205.1, from coordinate 790,949 downwards.
CATGATTTTATGACTGATTTTATGATTCCAGTTTTGTCCCTATTTTGGTTAATCAGGAATGTTGAGTTAAACTTCAGAAGCACCTTTATATTTTCTATGTAAATTGTTTGAAAATAATTATAAACAGCATTAATATTTTGTTGCCATGTATAAGTCATTTTAACAACTCCTTAAATGAACTAGACACTAAAGCATAGGGCCAGTGGGACTTCTGTCTTCCTTTGTTTTAATTTTTAGCTCCAATTTACTGAGTTGGGGAAAAGCACAGTGGTAGTTACTTTCTCCATTGCCTCGAGGGTTTCACCTCCACATTTGAGTCTTTGCATAGAGAAATGAAACTGTTTTTCTCAGATCTCCAAATCTTCAATGAAGATTTTAGTGGAATGATGGAGGAAGAGATTAATAGGCAATGCCAACAACTTCAAATGCATGGTCTGTTTGCTAGAATGGCCAAGTGGCATTCATCCATCACAGCTCATCACAGCCTGGACCTACTACAGGGCCACAGTCAAAACTGAAATCCACATGGTTACCTGGCAAAAGCATTTATGCAGTACTGCTGAGTGTGGAAATTGCTGCCTTTCAAATTTAAAGAGGTCTACTAGGTATTGTACTTCCCTGTTAATAGTGGGAGGCATGCAATGTACTAATTTGTCCTCTATTGAAGAGGGGATGTCTCAATATAGACATTTGGTTATGGGAATGGCATTTGGAGCTAAGATTCAGTTTAGAGTTAGTGTTAGCTTTGCTCATGGTTAGGACTATAAGACTTTCAGTTAGGGTTAGGGTTAGGTTTAGGCAAAAGATTTTGTTTTGTTAGGGTTAGGGATAGATTTAAGTTTCTTCTTAAGGTTAGGTTGAGGTTTGGATTATTTTAAGGTTTAGGGTTAGGACTAGAATTTGGAGGTCAGTTAGGGTTATACTTTCATTTAAACTTGATATTAAGGTTAGATTGTGGGTTATGATTAGGTGGGGCTGTATGTTAAGATAAGGGTTAAATTTATGTTTGGTGTTAGTGTCAGTGTTCATGATTAAGTTTAGGATGGAAATTAGGCTTATGATTAGAGTTAAGGTTTGGGTTAAGTTTAACGTTAAGATTATGCTTAGGTAACAACTAACAATGCAATTGAAGACCTTTACCAAAAGGGGAAAATGTAAATACAAATGAGTTTATATGGCTAAGAGACTTCAAAGAGAGTCCAGAGTTCATACCAGAGGTTATGCTTATGCATGTCTCAGCAGGATCTCATTGTCTGCCAAAGTAAATACTACCTCAAATAGCAGGGCACATGAGGGCTCTGGAGACATCCAGACATTATTGTCAAGGTAGATAGCTCAGGATTTTGGTACCTTTCCATTGGGCATTACTTTGGAATTTATCCTCCCCAGTGTGACAGAGTTGGATTCAGTTGTGATTTCCCTAAACATGGCTCTCCTGACCCTTCTATTTGAACTTATAATTAGTAATAGAGTTGATAGGTGTGTGTCTAAGAGACTAAATCTCTGAGCTTTCCATGTGCCACCTGCACCAAGAATCTCAGTGGAGGTGCAATACCTACTCTCCAATTCATTGGACTCACGCAGGACAACTAACAAGGAGATAATTACAGACAATGACCATCCCAAAGAACCTAAGCAGTCTACAACTGCAAGCAAGTGAGTCCCATCAATCTGCCCTATGGGACCTAAGCCCCTTCTCAATTAGACGTGGAATGATTATCATCATCCCAGAATCCTTAGGATTGGGAAATGAACTATGGACTAAAGTAGACTTACTGGTATACTACTATGGACTTACTGTGATTCTAGTAATGGAAGAAATTATATCATTGATGTGGAGGCAGTGGCCACTGGAGGTTCTGAGGGGAGGGGGAGGGAAAAACAGGTGTAATATGGGGCATTTTTGGGACTTGGGAATTGCCCTGATTAACATTGCAATGACAGATACAGGCAATTATATATCTTGCCAAAACATACAAAATTGTGTGGAAGAGAGTGTAAACTACAATGTAAACTAAACTCTATGCTTAGTGATAATGCTCCAAAATGTGTTTATCAATTTTAACAAATGTACCATACTAATGAAACATGTAGTTAGTGAGGGAAAATGTGGGAGCAGTAGGTAGTGGGGCATATGGGAATGCCCTATAATTTTTATGTAACATTTTTGTAATCTAAGTATCTTTTTAAAAAGGTAAAAAGTGTATTTTAATAAACTCCTGTAGGAATCCAAGAAGGTGGTGTAGGGAAGCTGCTGGAAGGCAGGGAGTTTTGCAGGGCATAGGGGAAGCTGCAGACCCATGGGGCAATTGAATAGGGTAGCTGGAGATGGGGCCCAGCCAGGCACAAAGGGAGAGGTAGGCAGCAGGGTGATTAGGGCAGTCTAGCAGAGTCCAGATGGGCACAGGAAGAGTGGCCAGCAGTGGAGTAACCTGGCCAGCAAAGGAATGACCTAGCCAGACACTAAAGGCTTGAGAGAGAGGACCATTTATTGTTTATTTTTTCCTCCTTTTCCTCACTCACATACCTGCAGAGAGGGGGGCTACAGGATAATTGATTGGTGGGCATAGGAAATCCATGAGGAGGAGCAAGCCAGTCACTGGTGGCCTGAAAGGAAGGCCTTGTTGTAGTTTTCTCTTTTCTCTTCTTTTCTTTTCCTTTCTTTTCTTTCTTTTTCCTTTTCTTCTTTTCTTTCCTTCTCTTTTCTTTTCTCTTCTCTTTTTTTTTCACTTCTTCCTTTCTTTATCCAATACCTGCAGAGAATTAGGCCAAAGTGTGATTGGCAGGCATGGGCACTGTTGAGGAGAATCCTAGATGATCACTAGCAGCCTGAGATGAAAAAAGCTACTATTTATTTTCTTCTTTTCTTCTCTTTTATTTTCATTTAATTTATTTTCTATTCTCTTTCTTTCTTTCTTTCTTTCTTTCTTTCTTTCTTTCTTTCTTTCTTTAATTTCTTTCTTTCTTCTTCTTTTCCTCTTCATCAAGGTTCCCATGGAGAGGAGAACTGTGGAGTGATTTATTGGTGGGCTTGGGGAGCTGACAGAGAATAGCCCAGTTAGAATTCTGACACCTGAGAAGAAGGCCATCCCTATTTTTGCTGTTGTTCTTCTTTCTCTTCTCCTCTTACTTTTTTCCATTCTTCCTTTCTATCTTTTATCTTCATTCACTTTTATCTTTTCCCATTTGTTTTTCTCCTTTTTAATTTTACTTATATTTTATCTTATATATGTTTTTAATTTATTTTCTTCGTTTTAATTTTCAAATTTTTATATATTTTTTCTTTTCTCTCATATATTTTGTTCTGTAATTTTTAAGTTAAATATGAAAATGCTAAAGATTTAAAGTAATAAGCCAAATGACAAAGAAAAACATTAACACAGAGCCAGACAAAAATAATAACATAAGCAAAAAAGAGAAACTGACCAACAGAATAAACCCATCAAGATAAACATATGTCTAGAAATCAGCAAAAAAAAATTGCAAACTATACTAAGAAACAAGAAAATGTTGTTGAAACGAACAAACTGCAAATCAGAAGGCACCCCAGAATGTGGAAAAACTAATCAAAATGTCCAATCTAACATCCTAAATCAATTCAATGAGACAAAGGAAAAGATAAAGGATATCAAGAAGACATTCAGTGAACATATAGAAGAAGTTGTAAACACAAAAAATAGCACACCTTATGGTAATGAAAGTCACTAAATACAGTAGAATCACACAAAATCAGATTTAACAGGCAGAGGAATGAATTAGTAAAGTTGATAATAGAACATCAACCCATACTGATAGAAAAACAGATAGACAAAAAAGGGGAAAAAATTAACTGAGACTCAGGAAATAGAATAACAGCACAAAATTCACATGCATAAGAATTATGGGTGTCCCATAGGTAAAAGAGATAGGAAAATGGACAGGAGTGTTTGAAGAAATAATGGCCCAAAATTTCCTAATGCTTATGAGGGATATGGATATATATGTCCAGGGAAAAACAGCATACTCTGAACAGAATAAATCTTAGCAGATTTTCTCTCAGACATATACTAATCAGATTGCCAAATGCCAAAGAAACTCCTGAAAGCAGAAAGAGAAAAGAGATCCATCACATATAAGGAATGATTAAGATAAGATTAAGTCCAGATTTCTCAACTGAAACCATGGAGATGAGAAGGTAGTGATATGACATGGTTAAGGAGATGAAAGAAAAAATCATCCAGTGAAGAATTCTGTATCCAGCAAAACTGTCATTGAAAAATAAGGGGGAGTTCAAAATATTCACAGATAAAGAGAAATTAAGAGAATTTGTCAGCTGGTGTCATGCCCTTCAAGAAATATTAAAGGGAGCCATGGATGTTGAAAGGAAAAGACAGGACTGAGAGGCTTGGAGGAGAATGTAGAAAGGAAGACTACTGGTAAGAGTAAATTAAAGGGTAAAAAGGAGAAACAAAATTTAAATGACATATATAAACATAAATAAAAAATGGCTGAAATAAGTAATACATTTAGAGAAACATTGAATGTTAATGAATTAAACTCCCCATTTAAGAGACAAAGAATTGCTGAATGGATTAAAAAAAATAATCCATCTATATGCTTTCTACAAGAGACTTAACTTAGACCCAAGGGCACAAATAGGTTGCAAGTGAAAGTTTGGAAAAACATTTTCCAATCAAACAGTAACCAAAAAAGGTTTGGAGTAGCTATACTAATATTGGATAAAGTAGACATTAAATGCAAAACTTGCAAGAGACAAAGAAGGACATCATATATTAATAAAAGGTGCAAACTACCAAAAAGAAAGAATAAGCATAAATATTTATACACCTAACCAGGGTGCTCCAAAATACATGAGTCAAATACTCACAAAACTAAGGGGAGACATAGATGCCTCTACAAGCACATTGGGGAATGTCATTACACTACTCATAGCAATAGACAAAACATTTCAAGAGAGGATCAATAAAAGAAGAGATATCTAGAAAAATACTTTAAAGTACTAGGCCCAGTGGAAATATACAGAACATTACACCAAAAAACATCAGGATATACATTTTTTTTCAGTGTTCATGAATCATTCTCCAGGATAGACCACATGTTAGATCATAGATCAATTCTCAACAAATTTAGAAATACTCAAATTATACAAAATGCTATCTCTGACTAAAATGGAATGAAGCTGAAAATCTCTAATGTGTGGAGAACTGGAAAATTCACAACTATATGAGAGTTAAACAACAAATTCCTTAACATTCATTGGGTCAAGGAAGAAATTGCAAGAGAAATCTGTAAATATCTTGGAGCAAATGAAAATGAGAATACAACATATTAAAATATGGGATGCAGTGCAGGCAGTGATGAGAGGGAGACTTATGGCCTTAAATGCCTACATTAAAAAAGAAGAGAGAGCTAAAATAAAAGATGTAACCTCACATCTGGAGGAACTAGAAGAAGAGCAGCAGTCTAATCCCAAAGAAAGCATAAGGAAAGAAATAAAATTAAAGTTGAATTAAATGAAATTTTGAATAAAATAAAACAGACAGAATTAACAAAACCAAAAACAGCTTATTTTGAGAAGAAGACTAAAATTGACAAACCCTTAGAAAGACTAACAAAAAAATAAGAAAGAAGTTGCAAATAAATAAAATCAGTAATGAGAGAGAGTATATCACCAATGACTTCACAGAATTAAGGAACATCACTAGAGCATAATCTTAAAAACTGTATGCAAACAAGTAGGACAATTTAGATTAAGTGAGTGAATTTATAGAAACACATGACCTCAACAGACCAATCACAAGTAAAGACATTAAGTCAGTCATCAAAACCCTTAAAAACCAAAAGAATCCCAGGACTAGATGGATTCACAGGTGAATTCTACCTATCATTCTGAAAAGAACTAGCATAAATCCTTTGCAAACTCTTCCAAAAATTCGACCAAGAGAGAACATTACCTAATTCATTCTATGATGCCAACATCACCCTAATACCACATAAAGGCAACTACCAAAAAAAGAAAATTACAGATCAATTTTTCTAATGAATTTAGATACAGAAATCCTTGTAAACCAAATCCAGCAACATGTCAAATGATTAAGTAAGTGTTTTCCCAGGTATTCGAGGATGTTTAAAAATAAGAAAATCAATTAATATAATACATCACATTAATAGACCAAAGGAGAAAATTGCCTATCATCTCTATTGACTCATAAAAGGCATTCAACACTATTCAGCATCCTTTCTTGATAAAAACACTTTGAAATATAGGAATACAAGGAAACTTATTCAACATGATAAGGGAAATATATGAAAAACCCACAGCTAACATCATACTTAATGGTGCAAGACTAAAGTCTTTTCTCAAAGATCTGGAACAAGGCAAGGATGTTCAATGTCACCATTTTTATTCAACACAGCGTTAAAAATTCTTGTTAGAGCACTTAGGCAAGAAAAAGAAAAAAAAACACTTCCAAACTGAAAAGGAAGAAGTAAAATTTTCACTATTTGCAGGCCACAGGATCCTATATGTAGAAAGTCCTGAAAAGTCTAAAAAAGCTAATAGAGCAGATAAATGATTTCAATAAAGTGACAGGATATAAAAACAACATACAAAAATCAGCAGTGTTTCTTTACACTAATAATGAGCAATCTGAAAAGGAGTTCAAGAAAAACTTCCATTTACAATTACAAATAAAAGAATTAAATTTCTAGGAATAAATGTAACTAAAGATATAAAGGACTTGTAAAAGTAAACTACACAACATTGTTTAAAGAAATCAAACATCTAAATAAATGGAAGTATATTCTATGTTCATGGATTGAAAAACTAAACATCATTAAGATGCCAATTGTACCTGAATTGATTTACAGATTATATGCAATCTCCATAAAATTCCAACAGCATTTTTACAAAAATAGAAAAGCTAATTATCAAATTTATTTGAAAGGGTAAAGGGACCTAAATAGTCTAAGTATCTTGAAAACAAAAAATGAAGTTGGGGGACTCACATTACCAGACTTTACAATATTCTAAAAAGCTACAGTGGTCAGAACTTCATGCTATTGAAAGAAGGATAGAAATATTGATCAATGGAACCAAAAGAGATATCAGAAATAAACTCACACATCTATGGCCAACTGATACTCAAAAAGGTTGCCATTTCCACTCATTTCAGACAGAATAGTTTCTTTAACAAATGGTGCTGGTAGAAATTTATATCCATAGCCAAATGAATGAAAGAGGATCCCTACCTCAAACATTTTAAAAATGTTAACTCAAGCTGTATCAAATACCAAAACATAATTGTCATAGCCATAAAGCGTCTATAGGATAATGTAGGAAGCATCTACATGACTTTGGTAGGCAATGTTTTATATATATATATATTTAAAGATGTTTATATTACATAAATGTTACACAAAAATTACAGAGATTCCCATGATCTCCACCTCCCATACCTACCATAACATCTCACATAAACATCTTTCATTAGTGTGGCACATCACCTGCAATGGATATACACATCCTGGGGTTTGCCACTAAGTATAGACCACAGTTCACATCGTAGACCACACTCTCTCCCACACATGAACATTAAACCTAAGGTGCAAGCAATGAAAGAAAATATTTATAAATGGGACCTCCTCAAAATTAAAAAACTTTTGTGCTTCAGAGGAATCTGTCAAGAAAGTTAAAAGTCAGCCTACTCAATGGGAGAAAATATTTGGGAACCACATATCCAATAAGGGCCTAATATCCAGGATATATAAAGAAACCCTACAATTTCATAATAAAAAGGCAAAAAAAAAATAAAATAATAAAATAAAAAAACCCTCATTGTTAAATGGGCAAGTGACTTGATCAGAAACTCTTCAAAAGGGGAAACATGGGTGGCTAAAGTGCACATGAAAAGATGCTTAACATCACTAGTTATTAGGGAAATGCAAATCAAATTTACAATGAGATATCATTTCACATCTACTAGATAACCTGCTATTTAAAAAATCATAAAACTACAAGTGTTGGAGAGGGTGTGGAGAAATAACACTCATTCACTGCTGATGGTAATGTACAATTATGCAGCCACTGTGGAGGACCTTTTGGTGGTTCCTCAGGAAGCTCAGTATAGAATTGTCACATGTTCTGGCAATCCCACTACTAGATATATACTTAGAAGAATTTAAAGCAGGTATACACAGAGATATATGCACACCAATATTCATAGCAGCATTATTCACAATTGCCAAAAGATGGAAGCAACCAGGTGTCCTTGAACAGAAGAATAGATAAACAAAATGGGATGTATACATAAGATGGAATATTATCCAGCTGTAAGAAGGAATGGAGTTTTGACACATGCAACAATATGGATGAACCTTGAGGACCTTCTTTTGAGTGAAATAAGCCAAACTAAAAAGGACACATTTTGCATCATCTCACTGTGAACAAAGGATAGTGAACAGACACATGGAGGTAGAGTCTGGGAGATAGGTTACCAGGAGAGAGAAGGAGAGTACAGATTTATGAGCTCATGCATAATGTGGGCAGAATTTATAAGTAAGTTGATTGTAACAGCTTGAAATTGGACATTGGTTATGGTGGCACAGCAACATGATTGTAATGAACACTGCTGAAATGTAAATGTGAATGTGCTTGAAAGGGAAGTTTGACTCACCCTTGAGGCTAGAAAGAAACGTAGAGGATAAAATGGGATACTGTATAACTCAGTGAATTCTGGGGTAGTCAGGGATTTTAGTTAATAATACAAATATAAGAATGTTCTTTCAGGATCTATAACAAAATAATGTCACTAGTACAGGGTGCTGATAGTGGAGTGATATATAGGGACAATGCACATGAAACATAATTCTATGGGATATGAATGGGTTTGTGTTTTCATAGCTAGATTTTCCCAATAGACAGAAGCCCACACATTCGCTAACAAAATATTAAACTACCATCCTGGGGAAGCCCTGCTAATTTCTCAAATAAAATGGCAAAAATCTCTGGAATATATAAGCCACACCTAAGAAAATAAAAGAAGTGTATATGAAAGCCCTTGATATTAAGGCTTGAAGTTATGAACTTTATTTCTGTAAAAAAATGTAACAGCCTAATTATAATTAATGTTTAACAGTTACCTACTGAAAACCTCTTTGTTACTCAAATATGGCCTTTTTCTGTTAGCCAAACTCAGCAAATAAACACACTACATTCCCTCCAACATGGTACATGGTTCCTGGAGCTGAACCTCCCTGATACTGAGGGATTATTTCTAAGTACTAATAAGTGATGTATTTGGAAAAAGACTTTGATCACTACAAGGAAACATTAAATTAAAAAAAAAAAAGAGTTCTTAAGGCCAGGAGATTTCAAAGTGAGTCAGGAGGGCATTCTGGAGGTTATATTATGCAGGACTAAGACAGATTTCATTAACAGCCACAGTAATCAAGAGAGCTCCTGAGGGCTCTAGGGATATCTGGACACAAGAGAAAAGGCTCACAGCCTCATTAAATCAACACTCTTTCAGTGCGCCTTATTTGGGAATATATGATGATCCATTTTCCAAATATTGCATAGTTATACTCATTTATAATTCTCATAATCATGCTTCTTCTACTCCTTTTATTTGAACCTATAATTCCCAATATATCCATTAAATATATCTCTCAGAGCTTAAATATTTTGGGCTGTTCATATGCTAGTTGAGCGGTGAATCCCAGCAAAGTAGTAGCCAACACCTACTCTCCAGTTCTTCTCTCTTGCCCTGGACAACCAACAAAATGATGATGATGGACAAGTCCCATCACAAAAAAGGAGTATCTACAACTACAAGCAAAACAAATCCTTCCATCTGCTTCATAACATATAAGTTCCCTCTCAACCTCATAAAGTCAGAATGGACATTCCCAAGTCACTCAAGGTTGAAGAATAAGCAAATGTAAAAGAGGAATGTAGCCACAGATCAAAGAGATTTATTGTTCTTGTAGTTACTATCTCATGTTAATGAAAGGACTTGTAACATTGATATAAAAAACTGGCTGCCAGGTATTCTGTAGGGAGGGGATGGATGAATGGGTGTTAAACAGGACATATTTGTATTTGTGATATTTTTCTGTATGCTGCTGTAATGATGGACCCATGGCATCATTAATTTGTCAAGACCTATGGAATTATATGGCACAAAGTATAAACCATAATGTAAACAAGAGCTTTGGTTAGTAGCAATGTTTCAATATTGATTTATCAAGTGTAACAAAAGTATTACACTAATTTAAGATGTTAATAATAAGAGAACCTGTGTGTGTGTGAGTGTTTGAGTGGCTTATATGAGAATTCCCTGTATATTTGGTGAATATTTCTGTAAATGTAAAGCTAAAACTTCCCTAAAAGTAAAGTTTATTAATACAAAATTGCTCCTATAACTCAAATTTAAAGGTTAATACTACTCTCTGGAGAATTTTTAGGAAGATGGAGGATTAGAGAGATGCAAGACTCACTTTTCTCCCAGGAAAGGCAAAATCAGCCTGGAAAAAAAGGTTCTATGCACCAGAGGAAGGCTGGGAACCCCCCAGAAGATAGAGGTCAAATGAATACAATCTTGATGAGAAAACTGTCAAACACATTCTTTCTGGGATTGAATTAAGAGGGCTGCCAAAGTGTATGAGCCACTGAAAATGTATGCAAGGAAATTAAATATTAAAGTAAATAAGTGAAAGGCTTTTTCAGACCTTTACAGCCTCATTCCCCAAGGCAATTTGGAAATGGGACTGCAACTCATTACTGGGAACATAGCTCATATTTGAACAACTAAACAAGGATAATCCTAAAGAACAAGGACAGGTTGAACCAAGAATCTAAGACTGGCAGTAACATTCAGCTTCCCACCACTAAATCCCTAAGCAAAAGAGAGAAATTGAGCAACAGAGAAAACTCATCTTAATAATCAGATGCCTAGACTTCAGCAAAAATTACAGACCATACTAAGAAGATGGAAGATATAGACCAAGCAAAGGAATATATCAAAGCCCCAGATGAGACACAGTGTCTCAGACAACTAATCATCAAGGTTCATGCAAATCTCCTAAATCAAATCAAGGAGTTGATAAATAGTATGTCTAAAGAGATCAATGATATCAAAAGAACACAGGGGAAAGAGAAAAAAAATAAAGAATTTGAAACCTGAAGGAATAATAACAGAGCTTTTGGTAATGGAGACAAATTAGGTGAGAAGCATACAAAACCTTAGAGGCATACAACAGCAGGCTAAAAATCATAGAAGAAAGAATAATTAAAGAAGAATACAGAACAGCTGAAATTGAAGAGTGAGAAAAACAAAGAGAGAAAAGAATGGAAAAAATGGGTGTAGGCTCAGAGTCTTGTAAGCTAGCACAAGTAACAACATATATGACGTGGGAGTTCCAGAGGGAGAAGAGAAGGGGAAAGGGGCAGAAGAGTGAAGAAATAATGGCTAAAAATTTCCCAACTCTTATAAAAGAAATGAATTTACATGTTAAGAAGCAGAGCTTACCGAAATCAGAATAAACCTGAATAGACCTACTCAAAGACACTTAGAACTCAGAATATCAAATGCCAAAGAGAAAGAGAAAATTCTGAGAACAGCAAGGGAGAAGGAAACCATCACATAAAAGGGATGCCCAGTAAGACTCAGTGAGGCTTTCTCATCAGAAATCATGGAGGCAAGAAGACAGTGGTATGATAAAATTAGGATACAGAAAGAGAAAAATTTCTAACTGAGAATGCTTTATCCAGCAAAATTGTCTTTCAAATATGAAAGTGAATTTAAAATATTCACAGATAAACAGAAACTAAGAAAGTTCATTAAAAACAATCCACCTTCGCAGAAAATATTAAAGGGAATCTGTCAAACTAAAGAAAAATACAAGAAAGAGAGGGTTGGAGGCTGGAAGCTGGGGCAGGGACCTGGAGGGGCAGGACAGGGCCAGGGATTAAACCTTTAGGTATAGATCATGGGGAAGCCCAGAGAGGAACTTCAGGTTGGCTCAGGGCAGGTACTCTATCACCTGGATTAGAAGGGCTGCAATGTTTAATTGGTAATGCCTTGCCCTGTGTGGCTATGGCTTATCAGTCTTAGTGACCCCTTTTTTTCCCTCACCCTTGAAATGTCACATATTTTAACTCTCCCCAGTGGATACGTTACTACACTCTGGGTATTACTGCAGAGCAGGAGATTGGACAAAGACCACCAACCATCCCAGGGACTATGAGCTCTATGGACTTGAGGTCTGGTGTCTCTTTTAGGATATGTCAGTAACAACATGAATGAGAATGTAAACTTAACTCCCCAGATAGTGAATCTGAGAACCAAATGGCTACAGCATCATCTTGGTCAGTGAGGAAGATTCTTCCTTCCATGGTAAGGAATAAGGACACTGATCCAGACACCAGAGCTCACTGTGAATCATCAGGGCCCAGTTAGAGAGGAGAGGCCTTCAAGGACCTGACAGAGAGGCTGGCAGCCTTCTGGGGAATTTCTGGGTTAAAACAATTTGTGTAAGGAATTGCAGGGATGCTAGAAATCCCAGTTCACAGGGAGATATAAAGCTTATGAAACAAGGTCAGTTGTGGCTTTGGAAGCTGTATCATAAATGTTCCTCCATAATGAATGTAGCAGTAAAAGGAATTCTGAGGTCAGAGAGCAGGATTCCAGAAGGATTCAAATCTAAGAGAAAGGATGGACCACTGGGCCCCTAGAGGGTGAATGAAGATGCACAGTCCTACCTGCCCTTAGGCCAGGTGCTAACAATCTTTCTCTGGACTTTTTCTTTGCACGTTGTAAGTTTTGATATTTTTCCAATCCCCTCTCCCCTCTTACTGCTGATTCAATTCTAGTTCATTGTGAAGACTATGAGTTCTTAATTGTTGGTCATAGACTTCTCTGTACCAGAAGTAGAATATATTCCCTCTTCCTTCAAACTGTAGAGAAGAGGCCACTCTTCTAGGTTAGGAAATGGTCCTTGTTAATGTGATTTTTACAGACACTACATTATAGAGGATGTTGCTATGCCCTGTGAAAGTCCTTTCAAATTTGATTTCCAGGAATTGTGATGGCCTGTCTCAGCTATGCCCTGTAGTGGCATGTGGTAGGTGCTCCATAAATATCTGCAGGATGAGGGAAAATATCAGAATCCATTTTCCTGATCCAAATCTCCCTGGTCTTTCATTGCACATCAATCTGTAGCGTGAGTGCAATGTGCTGTCTTATTCTCTCCAGGTGAGAGGTGGGTCTCTTCTTCCCACAAACACTATTCTCCTGAAAAGCAGAGGTGCAAACTTGTCTATACCCACATGTGGCAGAGCACCCATGACTGAGGTTCCAAGAAGACTTCAGAATCTCCAAAGTATTGACTATTGATTGTGGGTAGGGACAGGCATGGATGGTGCAAGAATGACCTAGAAGTCATGGGTAATGGGGATGGAGTCTCCCAATGGCTGCCTCTGATACCCCAGCCTTCCTTTTATCCCCAGGGTTCCCAGGGCACCATACATAGCTCAATTTGTCAATTTTTCTCTTGTGGGGGAAGCCCCTAGGATCAGCCCTCTAGTGGGAACTACTATATGTGTGGGACAAAAGGTTCAGTCTTGCCCTTCCTCAGTCAGATTCCCCCACTCACATTCCCCACTGCTTAGTAAAGACAGGAGTCCTCCAACCTGACCCAAAGTCCACTGCCCTTATCAGTTGGTTATCAGGATCCTGCTTGGCTGTTGCCAAAGGGATGACTCAATATAGAGTTGTCCCCAGATTAGAAACAGAACAATGCCAGCACTGACTTCCAGCCCATGAGAAAAAGAGATGAAATGATGGCACCAAGTCTGCAGATTAACATCTGGGCAGAAGACCACCACCCCAATACTCTCCTTCCCACCCTACCAGGCATGAGCAGGCTGTGAACATGATGGGCCAACCAGGCTTCCAATCTCCTAGAAAACCAGCTCCTGCCCAGGGTCTGTCCACTCCTCTTTCCCCTTCCAACATCAAGTCCTCCCAAATGAAGGCAAATTGGGATTGCAAGGTGCTGTGCAGCTGCCCAGGAAGGATCAGAATATTTGCCCAGCCTTCATTTCACTGCCTTGTGACCCCTATCTTACCTTTGGGTGTCTCCTGGTAAGTGGCTCGAGTCCACTGTGGTGGGGGTTGAACTAATTCCTGCAGCTTTCTAAAAGTCTCTTGCTTCCAGTTTTCTGAGGTGAGAGCCTTGGGATATTAGGAAACAACAAGAAAATGCCTTGTTCTCCCCAGCATCTCTGCTCAAGTGAACTGAAATGGGGGCTGTCTCTAGAATGTGGATACCTGGTTACCAGGGATCCAATTTCTGTTGGGTTATATTTCTGGGGAAGTGAGTTTATTTCTTGGGGTCCCATTACCTGTCCAACTTATTTGGCTAAAACCTCTCCTAAAGCTGATTCTTCTTTAACCTCCTCTCTCATGTCATCAATTTAATTCTAAAGTTATGCAAACACTGTCCTCTCTGCAGTGCATGGGAAAGGACTGGGAAATTCAGGACCCCAGGATTGAGGAGATAGGGCTGGCTTCAAACCTATATCCTTTTTCTGCCATATCTGTGAGCCTAGACAAGTCATTGTGCCTCTTGACCCTCCTGAGTCTCCTCCCTTGGACCATAAGGATCATTCTAGCTTCCACATCCTAAGTATTTTCACATATGTATAAGGAATAATATCTATAAAACTCATGACTTAATGTGACAGATTACTAATACATGAATTTTAGAGATGGAATAATTAAATGAAGGAAAAAGAAGGAGCAGGGATTTCAACTCAAAACAGGGCTGGTTCTTGATGTTATGATAATAGGAAAACAACTTATCTTCTTGGTTTCATTTCCCAGTCCTCAACATAATGGCCTTGAAATTCAGTGAAAATCAGGTATCACCAACTGAATGAAAACCCTTCAATGGCTATCCCTTATATTTAGAGTCATATTAAGTGCCTCCTTTTAGTTTATGTTGTGGAAAACCTACAAATAACTTCCAAGGATCTCTGCCTCCTGGTAAACATGTTCTTGTCTAATCTTTTCCTCTTAGGTGTGAATTGGACTTAGTGACTCTTCTTATCAATGGAATATGGCCAAAGTGAAGATATTACCTTTCTAATATTGGTAAACAAAACACCAGTGATTTCTGTTTTGCTAGTTCTCTTTTTGCTCTCTATCTCTCTATATCTTTATCTTTAATCTCTATCTTTCTCTTATAGCTCACTCTGGAGAAACAGGCTATGATGTACAGAGGTACATATAGGAAGAATCATAGGGAGGCCCCAGATAAGAAACCCAAAGAAATTCAAGTCATCAATACAAACTGAGTCCTGCCAATAAAACATGAGTGAGAAGGAAATGGATGTGGCTCAAGCAACTGGATTCCGGTCTATTATATAGGAAGTCCAGGGCTCAATTTCTGGGTCCTCCTGGTGAAGGGTAATCTGGCCTGCATGGAAAGATGGCCCACATGGAGTGCTAGCCCCCAGGGATAGCTGGAGTAGCAAGAAGATGCAACAAAAAGAGACACAGAGGAGAGGCATTAAAAGACACAGCAGACCAGGGAGCTGAGGTAGCACAAGAGATTGAGTGCCTCTCTCCCAACTGTGGAAGGTCCCAGGATTGGTTCCCAGTGTCACCTAAAGAGAAGAAAATATGAAAAACACACAGAGAGCAGATAGAGAGTACAAAACAATGAAGAAGGGGAGAAATAGACAAATAAATAAATCTTAAATAAAAAAACAAAACCCATGACTGACTTTGGAAGCAGACACTTCCAAATTCAAGCCTCAGTTGGGACTACTTCTCAGTCTTGGGGAAGATATTGGAGCAAAATCACATGGCTTAGACTTGTCTGAATTCTTTGCTCACAGAAACTGTGCAATAATAAACATTTGTTATTGTAAACCACTAAATTTTGGCGTAATGCTATCACATACTAATAGTTAACAAATATAATCTATCAGGCCCCAGTATATGACCCCTTATCCCTACCTCCCCACATCTCCTCCCAAGCTCCCTCCATCTACACTGGCCTCATTTCTAACATCCTTTCAGGCCAAACTCACTTAAGGCCCAGAGTCTTCAAACTTATGGCTTCTCCTGGCACGCTGTTCACAGACTTGTATAGGGCTGGCTCCTGTTACTCATTCTGAATGCAGCATAAATGTCACCTCAAGGACTCTTTTCAGGCCTACCCGCCTAATGGCTCCCAGGCCCCACTTGCAGTACCCTGCTGGATTTTCACTATGGCACTTGCTCTTCTATTTCACTTGAATTCGTTTACTACTTTCTTCCATCTTTACCTCAAGACTCTGAGGTCCTGGAAAGCAGGGAGTAAGTTGATCATTTTCAGCACTGGACCCAGGGCCTAACCCAGCACCTGGCCCTGGTGAGTGCTCAGGGCATAGTTGGTTCATGAATAAATGAGATGATCACTGAACACGTCCACCAGACTCACAACAGCTTAGGCTTTGTAAATTAATGTCAAATTCCCAATAACACTAAAAATCAGTAAATTCTACCTGACAAAAGAATTTAACACCAGCTACAGAATGGGAAAATATATTGACAATGGTATCATCTAGAAAATAATAGTATCCAGAAGAGATAGAAAATAAAATATCTACCAATTCAAAACCAAAAATAAAATAAGAAACAGATATAGACAAAAGGAATTTGACCAGACAATTCAGATTAGTAACATCATGTGGTAAATAATTTTATAAACTGCATCATAATGAATGAAATGCAAATAAATAATCAATACAATTTCACACATATAAAATTCCTTAAATCAAATTCTACCCAGTGGGGTCACAATATGTAAAAATGGAGATTCTCCTCCAGTGTCATTGGGCTACTCTTTGTCTAACCCCTTGTAGGAGATGATCGTCTCTTGGATGACATTTGAAAATATCCAAAAGGAACGATCTAGCACTTCCATTCTTCACATTCTCTTCATATCAATAAGGGTATGTTTCCACAAATATCCACAACAGTATAGCTAATGGAAGAGAAATGTTGGAAAGAATACAAATATCAACCAAAAGAAATAGATTTTTTAAAAATTCACATATAATGCAAATCAGTGGTAAACAGCAGTGAAACTGAATGAAATAGGCTACAGTATATGTGTCCAAATGATTACTTTCAAGGAATTATTTGAGTTAAAAGGCTAAGTGCAGGAATATACAGACAGTATATTGACTTATACACACATTTTGCAGTCTTGCATAAAATCTATATTGTTAAAATACACACAGGTTGCTACTGAAATTTTATAAATGATTGGAAATGACAAATAGACCAAAGGTGATTGTATCCACTCATTTTGATTAGATAGAGTGCTCAATCACATGAATTTTTATCACCATAAATGCCTGTCTGGGAAGGAAATATCCCTCACATATGCTTCCTCACTGATCCTGGAAGCTGCATTGCTTCCAGCAGTTTGCCTAGCATCCATGAATCTAAGATATGCTGCTAGATAGCATTATCAAAGATGGATTTCTAATTGGTTAACATTTTGGACCTGATTTTTCCCCTCAGAGAAATAGTACAGTTGGAAACATATGTAGCAGCGTGGCTTTAGGTTTTGTATTAAGGATTCTTTTATTTATAATAGTATTTATTCAGACATTAATGCAAAAATTATTTGATTCTGAATGCTAAGTAATACATCAAGATTCACATTTCCAAGGATGTATATCTCCATAAATGCGGGTGGGACTCTAAATAAGCAATGACGGAATCCTGGTTCGTGAAAAGGCATTTAAAGAATAAATAACTTATTTGTTCACCCTCAGTTCAAATATTTCATATCACATTTATTAGAAACCAAATAAAAATTGGGGTGCTGAAGGTACAGTTGTAATTATAGGATTCTATACCTCCTGCCATGAAGTTGCCAATTAAATGGCAGAGAAAAGAATTTTTCAGTATTAATTGGTTATTAACAAATGCCTTCTCTTATGCCAAATGTGGCAAATTGAATTTTTAAGAGAAAACATACTTTATTCTATGTTTTCAGTTATGGTTGCCACAATATTACAAGTAGCTTCTCAAAGTGTTATATTTCTTGTACCTCTGGAGAAATGTTGACTTTCTTTTTCTTAATTCTGTCTATTGAGATAGACCTTCACAGTATCTACAAAAGAAGGCACTCAAGGGCTCTAATCTAAATTCAATATAAGTTGCAGGAATTGACTAACCCTGGATCCTACTGAAAGGGAAGGTAATCCTGGCAGAAGAGGGTCAACGTCTCAGAAAGGGCCATCACTTTGTGAGAAGAACAGAATGGGGGTTGGATTAACTCCTCATCCCATTGGGAAAGAAATTGCATGATGCACTTTTTCTATATCTAAATGAAATATAGTTTTCTTTTCTTGTGTTTTGGGAAATCCAACAGTTAATACCTGAGGAAGTTGGACATGAAACCCCATGGAGATTAGGTAGAGGGCAGGTTTGTTGGAGTATTACATTCAACTTCAGTTCCACAGATTCCATAAGCCTAGACCATGAAGACATGACAGAAGTGACTAGTGGGGCAGGGCCTTCTTAACTGGAGGAAGAGGATTCCACTGTAAGTGGAGGCTTGTCCCTCTCAGGAATCATGAGGGCTGCAAGGACCACAGAGAGTGGGTTTGAACAAGGAAAGATCTTTGTCTATAACTCATGATTCCTTGCCTTTCCAAAACCGGCCTTGTTTATGACCTCATCAGGCAGACGTGATGATTCAGAGCCTCAGAGGGATAACTTCACTCCCTATTGTTCTGTCCATACAGGTGATTGTCTCATAAGGAAGCTGCCCATGAATTTCCTTTACCCCTCGAATTGCCCAACCTTCTGCTCTGTTTCCTTAGCAATGCCACAGTTGTTTCTCTCCCAAACTTAACATTCCCTTACTTAGAAACCAGCCAATAAGGTAGGGTATCTGTAAACAGTAGCTGACCACAAAAGTTAGTTAACTACATGATAGGATTTTCCCATTCCTAGCGCAGATTCAGTTTAGTAGTAGAATGAACTTCATTGAACTTTAGTTCATTATAATAGTAAATTGTATGCCTCTGGATGGGATTTTGATGCCATTTTCTCTACATACATGATGTATGACCAAGCATGTAGCTTTCCCTGTTAAACATGTGATGTTATAGAGTATGTGGAAGATGCAGCTCCTCCCAACTGTCAGTTTCCTTATGTCAACATCTAACTCCTCCTCTACACAAGGCAATGTAATACCACTCTATCTTATGTTGGAGACACAGATCTAATGCATTCAATCTCCTGTCCTCCATCAATTAAATAAAACTCTTTCCTAGAGTGACTAAACTCAGTGTGGTAGTCAATTCTCTGGACCTGGCATGGACCCAGAGTATTTGTGAGTGGACCCCCTAAAGTTTGACAAACCAGTTGGGACCCTGTGACCTCTGAGAGGATTTCTGCCTGATGGACTCATTGGCCATGAGTTGGGGCATCCTTGAGCTCAACTCTGTGACTGCAGGAGCACCTTGTCTCTGAAAGACAGGATCAGGATTCTTCTGTCTCTGCATTGAGGATCCTGGGAGCAGCCAGTCAGGAAGGAAAAAGGCAGAGATCCCTGCAGCCTCAGTAAAGTGATTTTTTAAATCAAAATTACTAATTGTTCTCTAGAATGAAGATTTAAATCTGATGAAATGGCTAGTCTGCCCCTGGCCCTTGGTTTTGGCTTAGGTTTGGATCTGGTTTGGCCTGGAATTGCAGGTTAGAGTCCTACCCCAGAATGAATTCCACAAGTATAGGAAACCTCCAATTGGTACCCTAGTTGAGTACTAAAGTTTTGATCAATAAACATAAAGTTTAACTCACCCAAGAGCTGACTGGGAGTCATAATGGGCAACAGATAAAACTCTAGAATGTAAAAGAAGCCTTATCTTCTAGATTGCATCTTAAAACATTGGGAACAATTTGGCTATGAACCCCCATGACTAAAAAGAGAATTATATTTTTTAGTAAATGTGTGTGATCACAATATAAATTAGAGCATATCCAGGAATGGCCACCAAAGGGATCTCTTGAATACATGCTGTTTTGCAACTAGAAATATATTGTAAAAGACTTAGTAGATGAGATGAAATATCATATGTTAAAAGTTTATGGCTTTAGCTAATAACCTTGAACTGCAACATCAGTGTTTTGGGCATAGTGTGATGTTAGCAAGTCACTGGCCTAATGCAATCTGCCAACCAAGGAAAGGGAAGAAACTACTCCCTTACTCCAACCCCTCAGAAAAAGTGCTAGACTTGTTCCTTGTTCCCTCTGCTTCTCAAAACACCTTATGAAGGAGGAGAAGAGGTAGAAGGTGATCCTGAACTGCCCTTAGATCCCCCTGAAATGGCCTTCCCTCCTCATACCCAGAGTGATATCTTTGTCCAGAGAACCATTCCACATTAGGATATTTCCCACTAGGCAGGTGGCAGCTGGGATTGTTAATAAAGGACTTCCAAGATATTATTTATTTGTACAAACTCCATTCTCCACTTCAGACTTGTGTAATTGTAAGAACTGAGTCTCATGTTACCAAGAAGATTCCAAGAAAATGGAAAATATATTCAATTCTATTATTACAATTCATATTCTTTGTTTAGTGAACATGCAGGCCTTAACTTTGGAAGAAAGGATAATAGTGTTGGAAAAAGACCATGATCATTATAATGGTCTGTAAGATGGAGGATTGGAGAAGCATTAAGATCACTTCCCTCTCAGAGAAATAGCTGGAGGATAAATGGAAACTATCTGAAGCAATGTTCAGGGGCTAAGGACACCAGGGGAAGGCTAGGCATCACCCCAAAGAGAGAGGGGTGATGGAAAGGAGTCTCAGCTGTGTGAAAAAATCCCATGAGTAAAGCTGCTGCAATAACTGCTGGTGCCCATTCCCCTACCATCAGAGCAAAGTGCAGGGGATCCATGGGCCCTTGGAAGGTGGCAGCAGACTGAAGGGTTTACAGGGGCCCTTATCCCAAGATGGGAGAGGGAGGGACACAGCCTATAACAAATTCATATATTGGCCAGTGAACTTGGCTTGGAGGAGAGTGTAGAAGTTAAGAATATCAGAAAGGCTAATGAAAGGATAAAAAGACAGCAAAAATAAAATATGACCTATTAAGCCAAAGGATAAAATGCTTAAATAAATATTGCCTTTATAATAATAACATTGAAAGTTAATGGATTAAACTTCCCAATCAAACACATAGGCTGGCAGAATGGAAAAGGAAACATGAGCTATCTATTTGCTGGCTGCAGGGTAGCCAAGTTTAAGTTTCTTCCTTAACTCTTACAGCCTGTTTTTGGAACTGGGGTCACCTGACTCTGGTGGTTGAGTAAATACAGTACCCCATGCAGACTGCCCCACATTCACTGGTGGCAAGGCAGCTTTTCCAACCCAATGTTTCTCTCAGTTGTGGAATTTGGAGGGCAGCATTGGAGTGCAAATGGGATGTGAGCTACAAACCTTCCAACGATGAAGTTTTTTTGTACAATTGTTTTTATTTTTTATCTTTTGTACATTTCTGCATTAGGGAGCCACCAAAATTATGTGGCATCAAGACAAATAAAAACAGGTTAAAAATGAAGATAGCTACTTAGTCATAAGGGGTTTTCTTATCTTCTCACAGAATGAAGAAAAAGTGTGGAAATGGGCAATTTAGGAAGCCCTTTTTACTGTTTGTATCAAATTGCCTAGCAACTCAGACTGCTGAAGAAGCAGCAAGATGAGGTAAAGAGAATTGCAAGAAGGTAGTCATGATAGCTGTGTGGTAAGGCTTTCTTTTCATTTTGAGTATCTCCAAATAAGATGTGAAATGAGGAATATAATTTATCTTTCATTCTCTTAAAGAGATATTCAAAACTACCTAACTTCCTAATATGGACACTGTAAAATGAAAATGTTTATTTCAGGAGAGGGATACAGATGTAATGGGAACCACACTGAGCATTCCTTGTGTCTGAAAGAGGACAGGATCCCTGTGTACAACAGTATATACATCAAAAAGGAAATATGTTTGTCCATGGGTTTGGCAGGAGAAGGATTATATGGGTTTGGGTAGGACAATGGCAGGAAGTGCCAGTGGCCAGCCACGAGTGTGACCAGGCCAACTGGAGCCAATCCTGATTCCACTACTTCTTAAGGAACCATCCCTCTTTACATCAGGTGGTGTCTGTCAATCATGCCACTGTGACCAGTGTGCAACTTGATGCTTAATTTCTTGAAGAACTGGCTGTCTTCCACATGCCAGTGGTGGCCTTCACCATTTTACAATCTCACAGGCACCAGATGAACATTTCTCTGTCTTTCTCCACATCCTCTCCAACACTTGTGGGTATTTTATAAATTAATTTTTAAAAAATTTTTGTACCTTTATTAATGGCACATTAAAAACAAACAAACAAACATAACACTAACAGTCCAAAATTTTACCAGGCTGAACACAAAGATGCTCTAAAATGTTTCCTCTATTTTATTGTTTTAACATACCTTTTGTGCATGGTATCCAAAATTCCAGCCTTGTGGATGCCATCAGCTTAAAAAAGAGTGGGGTCATGGCCTGCAACATAACCTGCCACATGACCTGCCACAAAGTCAGTGAAGAGAAGGTACACATTGCCATGATAGTTAAAAAGAAAAAAATTCCATATGTTTTTAAATCAGCTTCCCACCAAATAATGTGGCATCATGAGAAATGAAAAGAGAATTAAAATGGAGCCAATTACATATAAATAATTGGGGATGTTTTCTTCTCACAGAATGCACAAGAGGTCCTGATATGAGCCATCTAGCCAGCTCTACTTCAGTTTGAAAATAGGTGACTTGGTAACTCTGCTTGTTGAGGAACCTACAAGGTGCTTTAAACAAAATGAGCAAGGATGTAGTCATTCTTAGGTGATATGCCCTTCTTTTTCTTCTGAATAGCTTCAAGTAAAATGTGAAATGAAAAAGTAATTAATCTAGTATGACCTAAAGGAGAAAATGCAAAGCAATGTGGCTTCCTAACACTGACATGGTCACTGCAAATACTGAATTCAGTTGAGAGATTCAGATCATGTAGGAGCTACTGGATAAAAAAGTACTTCACTCTGAAACATTCCAAGATCTCTGTCAACCATAGAAGATAGTAACCAAGAATAAGGGCTTTCACTCCTCTGTGTTGCTTCCACACTAGAAGATGTCATACTGAATTCCACAGTTTTACAAATGTGTGAGGAAGACACTGTTTTCAAATTTGTTAGGAAAATATCCATCATGTTTCTAAGCCCAATCACAACCCTTGAAAAATAACATAAGAATGTTTTTCCCTGACTGACATTTTTTCAGATAGCAAGTATCCCAGATGTGCCAAATGAATTTCTGTTTTGAGGCTGGTATTTTGGCTTCAATCATTGCACTGCAACTTATGCCATCAGCTAGAAATGTGCTGCTTGAGTTGAATTTCTGAATTAATGTGGACATGGCAGATTTTGTAATGAAACATTTGGTACTGTAGTACTGGGCCATTAGGTCCAATCTGCCTCTTGAATCCTAATCAGGGTCTAAGATAGGATTTCACTGGACCAATCTTATGACTGGGACTCAACCTTGATCTTGTGTTTCAATCCTGTGTTATATGGCTCTAGCCATGAAGGTAAGTTCACATGCAGTTTGCAGAGTGAATGAGAAAGTGATTTTTTGCTGATGCTGTGTATATGGGGTGCTTTGTGTTCTTCGGATTCACAAACTGCAATGGGAAGTACATTTGTGCTCTTGGAAGGCCAAGTGGCTGTTCCCAGAGGTGGCAGGGGTGTTGTATCAGATTTGAGGAGAAACAAGCTCTTTTCTCAGCTTGATGACTTACTACAGGTGCTGGTGGCTTTTAAATTCCATTTAAAATTTCTGTCCATTCAATGTGAGTGTAGGATTTCTGAAGATGTTGACCATGAGCTCACCCTGCCCCTCTCCTACCTGCCATGTACCAGGGGTATTTCAGAACTCAACCCTGGATTATTAGTGGTTTCACTTTTGCAAATTTCCCGTCATTGTGAACAGATTGTAAAATGAAAAGTAAGCTTCAGTTCCAGAAGAGGAAATCAAAAGGAAACACAGACATTCTTGGCCTTCCACCACACACCCAAGAGTCCACCTGTTTCCTGCATGCTCCCGACCACCACCCAAGAACCTGAAACTGGTCTAACCTGGCTATACAGATAGGCCCAAGATAAGGGCTCTGTGACCCACTGGCAACCAGGGTTCCCCCATGACATTGTTCAAGACTACCCCATTTCCCATGGGAGGAGGCGTTAGCCATCCCACTCGGGCTGTCATGCTCTTTATTCAGGAGCCAAGTACTGATCTCTTTTATATGGGCCTGCAAGTTGTACCCGCTGGGGTGCCACTGGATTGAATGGGGCCTAATTGTTGCTGGAACTGATATTTGTCTTCCACGTGGGCTGGAATTGGGCCTACCAGTTTTGGGGGATGTACAGATCCTTTGACAACTATTTTTGTTGGCTAGGGATGGGGTGGTGTGGGGAGGGTGAGGAGACTGTCCAGGAGGTCCAATTTGTTATCACCCATATCTGACCAGACATGACATGTGTCCCTCTCCATCTTAAAGTACAATCCCTTCTTAGAGTCTGGTGGCAGTTGTACATCATGCCACTGTGAACATCGCTGTTACATCTGTACATAGCTTCCAGAGATATTGCTATGTTGTCATGCACAGCAGCAGCAGTAGCATGGGGCATTTTCCAATCCCACCAGTATAGAATGAGTGCTCTCATGTCTACTTCCAGATCCTCTCCAACAATAGTCTTTTCTTTTAGTTCAAAAATTGTGGGACGTTTATGGACAAGGTACATACGTAAAAATACACAAGCATTTTATATTTACAGATCAAGATACAGATGCTCTGTAAAAGTTCCAACTATTTTGCTGTTGTAGAATACCTTCTCCCCTTAAAGCATAAATATTCCCGTCCCATGACTTCCAGCTGAGAAAGAGAGGTGTGGGGGCAATTATATTAGGTCTGTGAACAGAAAACCATGTTTTTCCAGTATAAATTTAAGTTAATGCTGGAAAAGTTTTAAATGCTCAGTTTGGATAAACAATCAAGTGTTCATTCAATTTTCAGATGGATAGGAAAAAAGTACTAGCTTTAAAAATATGCATTCTTTAGCTTTCTCAAAGTATACACAAATTTTCCACTTTCTTTCAAGATGGAGCACGGGGTATTTTTAACCTAAGTATTGCTACATGGATGTACATTATAATTGCACATTTTAGGAAAACACCAAACTCATGGTATTGCAATTTTCAATAACTTGAAAATTGAGTATTCATAAAATGCAAAGTCATCATCAAAATACACACTTCATTGGGAAAAATAAAAGAGACAAGTGGACAACCAGCAAGATAGTGGCAGAGTAAGGCGCTCCTAGAATCAGCTTGTACTACAGGGCATTTAGCAGTCACCAGAGCTATCTAAAGCACCTATTTGGGGGCTCCAGCAGACTAGAAGAGCATCTTATAACATCCTTGAAAGAAAGAAAGGAGGAGACTGTCCATCTGCCAAGAAGATTCATAAGTACAGCACTTTATACCCCAGAGGCCAGTGCTCATCCTCCACTGACACACAAGCTACCTTGGGAGCTAATATGTGGCTGCAATTGGAAGCTACACTTCCCAAAACAGGTAAAGAAGAGCATTTGGGCACCAACTTCAGCTACTGATTAGTAAATTCAATGGGCTAAAGTATAGTCCTAAGAACAGCTAAAGTTTGTTCTTGTCCAAGTCAGAAAGAGGCCAGTAGCTGACATTTTACCTCTGCCCCTGGCATGAGGGGAAGTGGGGTGGACTGAAAAATCACAGTGCTGGTTGGGACAGGCTTCTTTCCATCCAGATCAGATGACATCATTAGCATAAGCCCCTGGCCCATTTCCAGGAGGGAGGAAGCGGGGGAACCTGAGTATCCTTGCCAGGAAAATACAGGCCATGCTGTGGAGGCAGGTGATCATCCTAATCTGGTGGTGTAAACTGCCTCAGGAGTTATTCTGGTCTGGAGTCAGAAGCTCCATTTCCCAAAAACAGGGAAGGAAGAGATGGTTGACTACCAATTTCAGCTAATGATTAGTAAATTCAGCTGGCTAAAGTATAACCCTAAGACGAGCTAAATTTTGAGTCTGCCCAAGTAGGAAGGAGGCCACTAGCTACCATTTTGACTGTCCATTCAGCATGAGAGGAAGCTGGGCTGACTGAAAATCACAGGGACTGTAGGACCAGCTTCTTTCATCCAGATTGGACTGCAGCCCTAGCCTAGGATTCAGTTCCACCTCTAAAAGGGAGGAGGCTGGTAGGTTCTGCATCTGCCTCTTTGGTAACTGCAGGTATATTTGGCTGGCACAGACTGAATAGTCAGAAGTCCA
Organism: Tolypeutes matacus; assembly: GCA_026826555.1. Classification (NCBI taxonomy): domain Eukaryota; kingdom Metazoa; phylum Chordata; class Mammalia; order Cingulata; family Chlamyphoridae; genus Tolypeutes; species Tolypeutes matacus. Next base: position 764,484 of record JAKSZT010034205.1, on the reverse strand, counting down.
CTAGAGTAACTGCAGTAATATTGGACCCACATGACATAGACTGCTGTCAAAATCTGCAGCTCCATTCTTGACCCAGGCAGGGGAAGAAGGCATGTGAAGCTTCTCCAGTCTTTCTGAGCAACTAGAGTTTAGGCCTGCATGACTTGGATTATTGCACATAGCTGCAGCTTTGTCCTTACCCATGGTAAAAGAGAAAGTTGGGACAACCTTTATTTGCCTTTTGGGCAATAAGGGCAGTATGAGCCCTTACAACTACATCCTTGCCTCCTACTGCATAACCAGCAAGTGAGAAAGGGCAAGAAAGCCCTACATTAAAGAGAGAAACTGCATGTGGAATAAACATATCTAGAAAGCCAGATTCTAAGATGCCAACAAAAAATTACAATTCACACAAAGAAACAAGAAGATATGACCCAATTAAAGGAAAAAGGTAAGCCTCCAGATGACATAAAGGAGTTAGACAACTAATTATAAATGTTCAAACAAATTTCTTTAATAAATTCAATGGGATGGCAAAAAAGATGAAGGGTATTAAGAAGACAATGGATGAGCACAAAGAAGAATTTGAAAGCATACATGGAAAAATTGCAGATCTTACAGGAATGAAAGGTGCAATAAATGAAATAAAAAATATACTTGAATCATATAATAACAGGTTTGAGGAGACAAAAGAAAAGATTGGTAAGCCTAAAGAAATGGCATTGGAAAGTGAACATACAAAAGAACTGATGAAGAAAAGAATGGAAAGAATTGAACAAGATCTCAAGGAAATAAATCACAGCAAAGTATGTGCAAACATATGCGTCATGTGTGTCCCAGAAGGAGAAGAATAGGGAAAAAGGGCAGAATAAATATGTGAAGAAATAATGATAGAAATTTTTCCAACCCTTTTGAAGAACATGGATATCCATGTCCAAGAAGAACAACATGCTACCATCTAATTAAATCCAAATAAAACTCAAATACACATACTAATCAGAATGTCAAATGCCAAAGAAAAAGAGAGAATTCTGAAAGCAGCAAGAGAAACGCAATGCATAACATATGAGGGATACCCAAAAAGATTAAGTGCCAATTTCTCATCAGAACCCATGAAGGCAACAAGACAGTGGTAAGATATATTTAAGATACTGCAAGAGAAAAACTTCCAG
>JAKSZT010034205.1:703089-763233 GCA_026826555.1 Tolypeutes matacus | reverse complement strand
CAGAAACAGAGATAGTTTGTAACCAAGAGAGTTGCTTTGCAGGAAATACTAAAGGGTGTGCTACAGTCTGAAAAGAAAAGACAGGAGATAGTGGCTTACAAGAGAGTCTAGGAATGAAGGTTATATCAGTAAAAGTAATTAAAAGTGTCAAAAGAGTGATGAAAATAAATTATGGATAAAATCCAAACATTTTGGAATAAAATTAACCAAAGATGGAAAGCACTTTTATTAAAAAAACTACAACTTATTGTTAAAAGAAATCAAAAAAGACCTAAATAATTGGAAGAACATTTCATGCTTATGGATAGGAAGACTAAATATCATTAAGATGTCAATTCCACTCAAATTGATATACAGATTCAATGCAATCTCAATAAAAATTCCACCAATATTTCTTAAATAAATGTAAAACATGACTATCAAATTTATTTGGAAGGGTCCTGAATAGCCAGAATCACCTGAAAAAGGAAAAGTGAAGATGGCAGGACTCTCACTTCTGGACTTTAAATCACATTACCTAGCTGCAGTGGTAAAAACAACATGGTACAGTAATAAAGACAGACACATAGAACAATGGAACCAAATTGATGGTTCAGAAACAGACCCTCACATCTATGATCAAGTGATTTTTAACAAGTCTGTCAAACCCACCCAGCTTGGGCTGAACAGCCCATTCAACAGATCATGCTGAGAGAACTGGATATCCATAGCCAAAAGAAGGAAAAAGGACCCCTATCTCACACCTTACACAAAAATTAACTCAAAATGGATCAAAAAACTAAATATAAAAGCAAGAACCATAAGGCTTCTAGAAGAAAATGTAGGAAAATATTTCAAGACCTGGTGGAAAGTGGTCGATTATTAAAGGAGGTAAGAGGAGGACTGAGAAAGACTACTTATGTTTAATGTATGTAGAAGGTTTAATTAACTTTACTGTAAAAGTGTGGAAATTTGTATAGTTGATAGTAACACGTTATAGTGAGTAACACCTGGTTTATAAATGGGAATGTGGCTGAAAGAGGTAGCCTTGGGATATAAATACCAATTGAAAGAAAGCTAGAGAATAATCTAGGGACTGACCAACACAGTAAACTCAGAGGTGGATGAGAATTGTGGTTGATGGTACAGATATAAGAGTGTCCTTTGTGAGAAAGAGCAGATGTACATCGCTATTGCAGTGTGGTGGGAAAATGGAGATGCATAGGAAAAAGTGACCTTTGGAGTGTGGTTATGAGCAATAAGGTAATATTCATGCATCTATGCCAAAGGTGTACTGTTTGGATAATGGGGAAGTATGGAAAAATTGTGTCAAATCTAAGCTTAGGACCTTGTAATAGTTTGTTGATATAATCTCATAATCTGTAAAAAAAAAAAAAAAAAAAAAGATTTTACCATGGTGTGGTGAGTTGAAAGAGGATAGGTGTATGGGAATTCTGCAACTGTGCATGATTATTTTTTAAATTCAAAACTTTTATAATAAAAATATTTTTAACAAATAATAATAGGGTGAATTGGAGGAAAAATACACCAAATGTAAAAGGACTGTAGTTGGTAGTAAGATTTTGACAGTATTCTTTCACAATTTGTAACAAATGTCTCACAACAATGAAAGGTATTAATAGTGGATTAATTATTATACAGAAGTATGGGACCTCTGTATGATGTTAGGCATGTTTGGTTTACAAGTTCAAAATTTTAACTATACATTTATTGTTTATGTATGTTTGTGTATAAAGGACATAGTAATAACAATAATAATAGTGATAAGCTGGGAAAGGGGGAAATACACTGAATGTAAGATATTTTGGTTAGTAGAAATATTTTGAGGATGTCCTTTAATATTAGATAAAAATGTTTCACAACAAAACGAGGTATTTGTAGTAAGGTTAGGTATGAGAGTCCTGTATGATGTTTTGTGATTTTTTTGAAATTTCACAACTATTACTATACAATTATGGCTTATGTAAGTTTATGTATATATGATATACTTCAAGAATTTTTTAAATGAAAAAAAAGAGACAAGTGGATTTACACAAATTAAAAAGAAATAACTTGGGTAGGGTTCAAGGTAGCTCATGAGTCTTAATGAAGCATAGTTGCTCTTATTCACCTAGAGTTCTTCATCTTGCAAGCTAAGGAACTTTTAATATTTTAAATTCAGATGTCAGGATACCCATGTTTGTTTTTCATTCCGTATCATCTTTGAACAGTCTGAGCACTTACAATACTTTGATGGATTGTTTGGAGCTTGGTCAAAGGCACATGGAAAACCTGTGGTGGAAGAGTTCATTTGAAACATGGCATCAATTATGTGGCTGTTTACACAAGACAGAGGCATTGCTCAAATGGTCCATGGCCTTCTCATTTTTCCCTTCAGCTTGTAAGTCCTTTGCCAAGCTGTATATGTTCAAGGAAAAATTTCTGAACAGCTTCAGCATATTTCAGAACAGATAACTTTGAAATCCTGGGTTTCTGCTTCTTGAGCTTTTGGTTTCTTTCCTGGCTCTGGCAGGCTGTTTTTTTTTTTTTTTTTAATTAATTTATTTTTTATTGTGGGTAAAAATGGAGGCAATAAGACAGTGGTATGACATAGTCAAAACACTAAATGAAAAAAACTTCCAGCCACGAATTCTCTATCCAGCAAAATTGGCATTCAAAAATAATGGAGAGTTCAAAATATTCACAGATAAACAGAAATTAAGAGAGTATGTCAAGAAGAAACCAGCACTTCAAGAAATACTAAAGGAATCTCTACAAGTTGAAAGGAAAATACAAGGGAGAGAGAGTTGGAGATGAGTTTAAAAACAACTGAAAAGACAAAAAGAGAAGCAAAACAACATATGACATACATTAACCCAAAGAAAAAATGGCTGAAGTAAGAAATTTGTTATGAGTAATAACACTGAATGTTATTGGATTAAATTCACCAATCAAAAGACACAGATTGGCAGAATGGATAAGAAAATATGATCCATCTATATGCTGTCTACAAGAAACCCACCTTCGACCCAGGGATTCAAGGAGGCTGGCAGGCTGTTTTTGAAACTGGGGTCACCTTTTTCTTGTGTTGCAAGTAAATACAGTACCCATGCATACTGCCCAATGTACACTGGTGGTGAGGTAGCATTTCCAACCAAAAATTCCCTTGGCCATGGATTGCAGAGGGTGGGAAATTTAGGAAGCTCTTTTTACTGTTTGTATATATTTGCCTAGCAACTCAAACTTCCAAAGAAGTGCCAAGATGTGGAAAAGAAAATTTGCAAGAAAGTAGTCATGATATCTGTGTGGTAGGGCTTACTTTTCCTTGTGATTATCTCTAAATAAGATGCTAAAGGAGGAATATAATTTAATGTGTTCCTTTAAAGAGAAAATGCAAAACCAACAATCTTCCTAACATGAACACTGTAAATGAAAATAATTATTTCAGGAAAGGGATACTGATGTATTGGGAATGACAGAATAGAGCCATGCTAGTGTCTAAAACAGGACAGGATCCATGTGGACAATAATACATGCATCAGAGGTAAACATGATGATCAGTGGGGTTGAGAGGGGCAGGGCTTTGGGGGTCAGGTAAGAGAAGGGCAGGGAGTGCCGACAGTCAGCAAATTGTGTGACCAGGACCAAGGTATCCAACCCAGATCCAACAGCTTCTTACAGAACCCTTCTTAGAGTCTGGTGGCCGTTGTACATCTTGCTGTTTGGAACATTGTTCTTATTTCCATGCATAACTTCCAAAGATATTGCCATGTCATCATGCACTGCAGCAGTGGCATGGGCCATTTTCCTATTATATCAGCTCAGAATGAGTGCTTCCATGTCCACCTTCAGATCCTCTCCAACCCCTGTCTTTTTCATTTAATCCAAAAATTGGGGAACCTTTATGGGCAAGGTATATTCAATAAAATACTCAGATGTTTTACCATTTACAAATCACAGATAGGCTCCATAAAAGTTCCAGCTCTTTCTCTCTTTTAGGGTATCTCTTGCCCCTGATAGCAGAAATATTCCAGTCCTCTGACTTCCAGCTTAGAAAGAGAAGTGTGGGAACATTGATAAATAGTCAGGGATCAGAACATCACATTTTTCCATTTTAAATTTATTTTTATTTCACAAAAGAATAAAAGCTCCATTTGGCTAAACAAGCAAATATTCATCCAATTTTCAGATGGAAAGTAAAATGTAATAGCTTTCAAAATATAAATTCTTCAACTTTCTCATATTTATGCATAATTTTCCCCCTTCATTCAAGATAGATCACTGAGTATTTTTAAGTAAATATTGTTACATGGATGTATGATATAATTGAACATTTTAGGAAATCACCAAACCCATGGTATTTCAAATTTTTATAAGTTGAAAATTGAGTATTCATAAAATGGAAAGTCATCATCAAAATACACTTTTCACTGGAAAAAGTAAGTAAAAGGGAGAAGTGGATTTACACAAATTAAGAAAAGATAACCTGGGTAGGATTCAGTGTGGCTCACAAGTCTGTATCAAGCACTTTCCCTTATTCTCAAAGTGCTATTCATCTTCCACACAGAGTATTTTTTTCATATTTTGAATTGATGTTTTAGGATCCTCATGTTTGTTTTTCATTCCACATGATCTTCAGATGAACTCCGAGCATTGACAATTCTCTAATGGATTGTTAGGGCTTGGTCGAAAGGCCCTGGAAAACCTGGGGTGGAAGAGTTCCTTCTAAAGCATGCAATCAGAGGTGTGGCTGTTCACACAGGGAACAGGCATCTTTCAAATGATCCATGGTTTTCTCATATTCTCTTTGGGCTTGTAAGTCCTTTGTTAAGTGCTATATCTTCCAGGAAGAATTTCTGAGCAGCTTAGAAACATTCAGAGCAGTTAAGTTGGAAATCCTGGCATTCTGCTTTGCAGGTTTTGGTTTCTTTCCTGGCTTTCAAAGCCTGATTTTTAAACTGGGGTCACCTGACTCGTAAGAGTCCAAGTGAATTCAGTACACCAGGCAGAAAACAACATGTTCTCTGGCAGCAAGGCAGCTTTTCCAACCCAACATTTCTCTTCACTGCTCTCTGTAGAGGTTGACCTTGGCCTGCAAAAGGGATATGGGCCACCAACCCTCCAAGTCTGAAGCATTTTGTACAATTATTTTACTCTTTATGTTCTGCACATTACTGCATTAGTGAGCCACCAAATTATGTGGCAACTTGACAAGTGGAAGAGATTTAAAATGAAGATAGCTGCATAGGTATAAGGTGGTTTCTTGTTTTCTCACAAAATGCACAAGAGGTACAGGAATGGGCAATTTTGGAAGCTCTATTTACTGTTTGTATGTATTTGTCTAGCATCTCAGGCTGCAGAAGAAATGGCAAGATGAGGTAGAAAAAATTTGCAAAGATGTAGTCATGATAGCTGTGTGGTGGGGTTTTCTTTTCCTTTTGAATATCTCCAAATAAGATGTGAAAGGAGGAATATAATTAATCTTTCATTCTTTAAAGAGAAAGTGCAAAACCAACTGGCTTCCTTACATGGACACTGTAAAATGAAAATGTTTATTTCAGGAAAGGGATATAGAGTATTGAGAAGCACTGGATAGAGCATTCTTTGTGTTTGAAACAGGACAGGATCCTTGTGGACAACAGTGCATACATCAGAAAGCAAACATAGTTATCCTTGGGTATGGGAGGGGCATGGGTTTGGGGATTGGTTTGGACAAGGACAGAAAGTGCCAGTGGCCCACAAGCAGTGTGACCAGAACTAAGGGATCCAACCCACATTCAAAACCCCATTAGAGAACCCTTCCTCTTTACTTCAGATGGTGTATGTCAATCATGCCTCATGCCACTGAGACCAGGGTGCAACTTCATCCAAAGCTTCTTGAAGAAGTGGGAGTCTTCCCCATGGCACTGGCAGCCTTTGCCATTTTACAATCTCACCAGTACTGATACAGCATCCCGCTGCCTTTCTCCACATCCTCTCCAACACTTGTGGATAATTTTAAAATTAATTTTGTTTATGTTTACTTTTCATAGCTTTATTTACAGTTCTCATTAAAACAAACAAACACATACACACACACCAAACTTTTTTTACCAGCTTGCACATAGTGAAGCTGCAAACAATATTTCCTTTATTATTTTGATTGTTTTAAGATATCTCTTGCCCATGGTATCCAAAAATTCCAGCCTTTTGGATTCCATCAGCTTTAAAAAGAGGAGTGATTTCCTGACCTGCAATACAACCTGCCTCAAAGTCAATGAACAGAAAGAGACATGATTTGATGATAATTTAATCATCTACATCACATTTTAAAATCAGATTCCCACCAAATGATGTGGCATCTTGAGAAATGAAAAAAGAATTAAAAGAAAGAAGATGATTACATGAAAATATTTGGGGATTTTTTTCTTCTCACAGAACAATGAGAGGTGCTGACATGGACCATCTTTCCAGCTCCATTTCAATTTGAAGACATTCTGCTTGACAACTTTCCCTGGTGAAGAAGCTGCAAGGTGAGTGAATCAAAATGCACAAGCAAGTGGTCATAGCTGTGTGATAGGGCTTTCTATTTCTTTTGAATATCTCCCAGTAAAATGTGCATTGAAGAAAATAATTTATCTTTTATTATCTTGAGAAAATGCAAAGCAATGTGGCTTCATAAACCTGACATGGTCACCACAAATATTGAATTCAACTGAGAAATGCAGCTGTAGTAGGAGCCACAGGATACAAAAGTACTTGAGTCTGAAGCATTCCATTACCCTGTCAACAAATCAAGATGGAATCCAGGAGTTAGGTCTTACTCTCATTTGAGTTGCTTCTGCATGAGAATAAGTTTCAGGGGATTCCAGAGTTTTTATAGAAATGTGAGGAAGGCCCTGCTTTTCAAGTGTGTCAGGAAAATATCTTATCTTGTTTCTAAGCCTGATCATAACTTTTGAAAATTAACCAGAGTATGATTGTTGTCCCCCAACCAATATATTTTCAGGAGAGCAAATATCCCAGATGCACCCATTAAATATTTCTTGTGGGAACACTATTTTGGCTTCAATCCTTAACTTGCAACTTGAAACTTATGCTGCCAGCTAGAAATGTGCAGCTTTAGTTGAATTTCTGAGTTAAAGTGGACTTGGCAGATTTTGTAATGAAATGACTGCTACCCTATTCCTGGCCCCTTCCTGTTAATCTGCTTCTTGAATCTTGATCAGTGTTCTAGGAATGGAATTCATTGGACCAACCTCATGACTGAGCTCCCATCCTGGTCTTGTGTTTTGATCCTGTGTTGTTTGTTTCTATCCTGAAGGTAATTTCACAGGCAGTTTGCAGAGTGAGTGATAAAATGAAGTTTTGTGGGTTCTCTGGACATGGGATGGTTTGTGTTCTTCTGATTCACAGACTGCACCCATTGCTCCTTTTGTGCTCTTGGAAGGCCTAGCGGCTGTTCCCAGAGATGGCAGGGGTGTTGTGTCAGATTTGAAGAGAAATTAGCTCCTTCCTGAACTTGACAGCTAATACTGGTCCTCGTGGCTTTTAAATTCCCTTTAAAATTTCTGTTCATTCAAGGCCATGGTAGGAATTCTATAAAGGTTGGCCACATCTCTGCACCACCCCCTTCCAGCTGTCATTTGCACAGGATATTTGTGAGTTCTCCCCAGGATTCTGATTGTTTCACTTTTGAAGCCTGCCCATCATTGTGCCAGATTCTGGAATGAATGCTCTGCTTAATTTCCAGAAGAGAAAATCAAAGGGAAACACAGGCATACCTGGGCCACCAGCTCACTCCAAGACTCCACCTGTTTTCTGGGTGCCTCCCTCCATCTCCCAGGAACCTGAACTGGTCTAAACTGGCCATATAGACAGGCCCTATAGAAGGAATATGTGACCCACCATCTCACAGTGTTCCCCGAAGGCAGTGTACAAGACCACACGGCCTGACATGGGAGGAAGGGCCAGACATCCCAATTGGGGTTTATTCTGCTCAATTGTTAGGTGCCCCTTACTGGCCACTGTTATGTGGGCCCGCACGTTGTTCCCTCTCATGTAACCCCTGTTTGCATGGGATCATGTTGTGGTTGGAGTTGTGCTTTTTCTTCTGCATGGGTGGGAATTGGGACTGCCAATTTTGGGGGATGTGCAGAGCCCTGGACATCCATTCTTGGTGGCTATGCCTGGGGTGTTGTGGGGAAGGACTGTTGGCTTCCCAGGAGGTTCTCCTTGGTAGCACCCACATCTGACCATGCATGACATGCATCCCTCTCCATCTTAAGGAACTGTCCTATCTTAGAATCTGGTTGTAGTTGTACATCATGCCACTGTTAACATCATTCTTACCTCCATGCATAACTTTTAGAGATATTGTCATGCCATCTTGCACAGCAGTGGCAGCATGGGCCATTATCCAATCTGACCAGAGGAGAATGAGTGCTTCCATGTCCACCTTCTGATCCTCTCCAGTCCTACACTTTTTCTTTTAATCCAAATATTGGGGGACCTTTATGGACAAGATACATTCATTAAAATGCTCAGATATTTTACCATTTACAGATCACAGATACAGTGGCTCCATAAAAATTCCAGTTCTTTTGCTGTTTTAGTGTACCTCTTGTCTTTGATAGCAGAAATATTCTAGTCCTGTGACTTCTAGCTTAGAAGGAGGAGTGTGGGAGCAATGACACACAGTCAAGGAATGAAAAGTCATAGTTTCCCATTATAAATTTATTTTAATCTCTCAGAATATTTAAATGCTCTGTTTGGAAAAACAAGCAAGTATTCATCCAATTTTCAGATGGATATTAAAATGTACTCACTTCCAAAATATGAATTCTTCAATTTTTTCCTATGTTTACATAACTTTTCCCCATTCTTTCAAAATGGAGCACTGGGTATTTTAAGTAAGTATTGTTACATGGACATAAATTACAATTGCACATTTTAGGAAAACACCAAAGCCATGGTATTTCAATTTTCAATAACTTGAAGACTAAGTATTCATAATATGCAAAGGTGTCATCCAACTATACTCTTCACTGGGAAAAATAAATTAAAGGGACAAGTGGATTTACACAAATTAACTAAACATAACCAGGTGAGCTTCAGTGTGGTTCATTAGTCTTAATCAAGCACAGTTGCCCTTATTCTCCAAGACCTAGTCATATTCCATGCTGAGTATTTCTTAATTATTTTGAAATCATATTTCACAATACCCATATTTGTTTTTCATTCCACATGAACTTTGAGTGGGCTTTGAGGCCAACAATTCTTTGATGGATTGTTTGAGGCTTGGTCAAAAGACCCTGGAAAACCTGTGATGGATTTGTTGATTCTAAAACTTGAGATCACAGCTGTGGTTGTTCACACAGGGAACTGGTATTCTTCAAATACTCCATGGCTTTCTCATATTCTCTTTGGGCTTGTACATCCTTTGCCAAGCTGTATATCTTCAAGTAAGAATTTCTGAACATTTTCAGCACACTTCAGAGCATGTAACTTGGAAATCCTCTCTTTCAGCTTGACAAGTTTTGGTTTCCTCCCTGGCTCCCACAGTCTGTTCTTGGAACTGGGGTCACCTGACTCTTGCATTCCAAGTGAATTCAATACCACATGCAGACTGTCCCATGTTTGCTGACAGCAAGGCAGCTTTTCCAACCCAATATTTCTCCTCCTACAGAGTGTAGTGGACAATGTTGGCCAGCAAAAGGGATGTGGGCCACCAAACTTCCAACTATAAAGTATTTTGTAGAATTTTTTTATTCTTTATCTTTTGTACATTTCTGCATTAGGGAGCCACCAAGTTATGTGGCATCTTGACAAATGAAAAGATGTTAAAAATGAAAGGATCTACATAGGTATAAGGTTTTTGTTTGTTTTTTTTCCTCCCAGAAGTCACAAGAGGTGCATAAGTGGGTAATGTAGGAAGCTCTTTTTACTATTTGTATATATTTGTCTAGCAACTCAGGCTGTGGAAGCTCTGGAATTCATTGACATGCAACTCGATCCTTATACCATCAGCTAGAAATGTATGGATTTAGTTGAATTTCTGAATTAAAGTGGACCTGGCAGATTTTGCAATGAAATGTCTTCTACCCTATTTGTGGCCCCTTCTGGCCACCCTGCTTCTTGAGTCTTGATCAGGGTTCTAGGAATGGACTTCATTGGACCAACCTTATGACAATTAGCCCATCCTTGTCTTGTGTTTTTCTTTTTTTTTAAATTTATTTATTTTTTATTGTGGGTAAAAACAAAATTTTCACAATACATACCAATATTTGTAAAATGATATATAAATATATATGCATATATGTGCATTTGCTTACAAAAATGTTATATATATCTATATATAGAGAGAGATAGATATATATAGATATGTATAGATAGATAGATAGATATTTTTAAGAGGTGCTTAGATTACCTAAAATATTACATGGAACCCACCGGGATTCCTATGTTGCCCAACTCCCACACCTCCCACCACTCCCACACAAACATCTCCCATAAGTGTGGCCCACCACCCTCAAAGAGTGTGGTCTATGATGTCTTGTGTGTTTAAACTTGCAGTTTGTGTCACTAGTCCTGAAGATAAGTTCATAGTCACTTTGTGGAGTGAATGATAAAGTAATTTTTTGCAGGTGCTCTGAGTGTGGGACAAATTTTATTCATCAGCTTCACAAACTGCAAACAGAGCTCCATTTGTGCTTTTTGTGGGCATTGTGGCTGTTCCCAGAAGTGGCAGGGGTGTTGTGTCAGATTATCAGAGAAATGAAGTTCTTCCTGAAGTTGATGTGTGACTACTAGTGCTGGTGGCTTTTCAATTCCCTTAAACTTTCTGTCCTTTCAAGGGTATGGTAGGAATTCTGAAGAGTATGACCATATCCTTGCTCACTCCCATTCCACTCACCACATGCCTGGGTTATTGGGGAACTCACCCCTGGATTCTGATTGGTTTCACTTTTACAACCTGACCATCATTGTGACCAAATTCTGGAATGAATGGCAATCTTCATTTCCAGAGGAGAAAATCAAAGGGAAATGCATGTATCCCTGGACCCCCTACTCATACCTGAGACTCCAGCTTTTGTCTAAGTTCCACCACCACCACCCAGGAACCTGAAATTGGCCTTAGCTGAACCGACAGTGCATAGGGAAGGATTCTGTGACCCACTGGTTCTTCAGGGTTCCCCCAATACTTTGTCCCAGACCAACACACCCTCCATGGGAGGAGGGGTGAGCCATGTCACACTTGGTCTGTCCTACTGGTTTATTCAGGTACCCCCTACTGGCCATTTTTTTCTAATTTTTTTATATTTTAAAAGATACTTAGCTTACATAAATGTTACACAAAAAATATAGGGATTCCCATATTCCCCACTTCCCACACCTCTCACACACTCTGACATTAACATTCTTCATTAGTGTGGCACATTCATTACAGTTGATAAACACATCCTAGGACTTTGCCATTAAGCATGGACTGTAGTTAACATTGTAGACAATGCTTTCTCCCACACAGTTCTGCATGTTATATGGTAATATAAAATGGCCCTACTGGCCATTTTTATATGGTCCCAGAAGTTGGACCCTCTGTGGTATCTTCTGGTTGGGTGGGGCCCAACTTTGACTGGTGTGGTGCTTTGTCTTCTGCGTGAGAGGGAATTAGGTCTGCCAGTTTTGGAGGATGTATGGATCTTTGGACACCCATTTTTGGTGGCTAAGTTTCAGTTGGTGTGGGGAGGGTAAGTGGGCTGCTTAGGTGGTCCTCCTGTTTAGCACCCATATCTGACCAGGCATGATGCAAGTCCCTCTCCATCTAAGAAGAAAGAGCTAATATCAAAGACCTAACTGCTCACCTGGAGGAACTAGAAAAAGAACAACAAACTAATCCCAAAGCCAAAAGATTAAAAGGTATATCATATATCAAATTTGAGAGCAGAGCTAAAGGAAACTGAGAATAAAAAACATGAGAAAAAATTAACAAAACCAAATCTGGTTCTTTGAGAAGATTAAAAGAATTGACAAACCATAAGCTAGACTAAAAAAGGAAAAAAGAGAGGAGATGCTAATACATAAAATAAGAAATGAGGGAAGGGATATCATGACTGATCCCACAGAAACAAAGAGTATCATAAGATTGTATGCCAACAAGATGGATAACTTAGATTCAACATATTTTGAAGCTCACCAGGTGAATCCAATGTGAGTAAAACTGAAAATCAGTCCACATGCACTATTTACCCAACTTTTAATATGAATAAATATTAAACATGGGCTATTGCTAATTTACATATTTTGATGCAGCAAGGCTGAGTTTTAATTGAAAGTGTTTATCTAACAAGATATGAAGCCATGGACACAAATGTGTTACCAAGACCCTCTTTTCTCTCAGGAATATGAAATTTGATGAATAATTTAGAAAAACAATCCCCTATATTTAGAACCCAAAACAACTGTGCAACATTTCAGAATTTTGAAAATTTTATTAACATTTAACAAAATTTATAAACATATTTGCAATGATATTTAATATTCAAGGGCCAAGAGAATAGTCTCCATAATATTTGCCTTTAGTGACTTCCAGGGACCAAAATGTCTCTTCTCAGGTTAGGGATGCTTTAAAAAGTGTAGATCTCATGGGTGGTCCATTACACAAAGTTTTGCAAAATTCAATCAACTGTTCACCAAAAGCAGATGAATTTCTTACATTACAATTCACATTATAGTTTTCTATGTAATAAATAATTAAATTGAGTTTGATCAGTACCATTTTACATTCAACTTCAATTTATTAATTAAAATAGTCAGTGTCTGTGTGACCATCCCAAGTTTTATCTTGGGTTCTACCATGTGTTCACCCACAGCAGTTGGGGAAGGGCTGATTCACCATAAACTGCTGCTCCCTGCATCATTCTCCTCCTCAGATCTTAATTAACATCTAAGTCATGGGCACATTGCTTGTATGGAATGTTTCATTTTTTAGGAGGAACCAGGCATTGAACCTGGGACCTCATACTTGGGAAGCAAACCCTGAGTGTAGCAATCACTGAGCTACATTGCTCCCAATTCAGCTTTAAGAAATGGTCTTCCACAAGACATTTCATAAGAACTTAATTCAAGTCTTCTTTCAGACATGACCTTAAACCTCAGTTGGGCAATTTGCAGGGCTTTATCCCAGTTGAGGTGAGTTTTTAAACAAATCTTGGAAATCAATTCTTTTAAGGTGAGACTCATTTGCTCAGTCTTTCCAGTAGATTGAGGTATTCAGGGAGAATGCAAGTGCCAATCTATACCAGTCCAGACACATCATTAGTGACTTTAGAATTAAAGGTCACCCTATTGTCACTTTGTATAGAAACGGGAAGTCCAAAACTTGGAAAGATTTCTTTATTAAAACTTTGACTGCTTCTTGAGCTTCTTCCATTTAGCATGGGAAGGCTTTTATCCAATTAGTGAAAGCATCTACAAACAGTAGGAAATGCTTGAAGTTTACAGCAGCTCTTGGCATTACAGTAAATTCAGTTTGCCAGTCCTCTCCTCTTCATCTTCTGTATTGTGCTTCTTTGCTTAAGGTTGGAGGCTGAGTTTTACGGTTAACTTGAGCACAAGTGGCACACTGATCATTTATTGACTGAATCATTCTGCATAGAGTGGTTCCTATGAAGAACTGACTTATCCATCAAAACAGTTTCATGTCAATAATATGTAAGTCTATGGAAATAATTGACAATGGGATTCACTAAGATTTCAGGTATGCATAATTTCTGATAGTCTTCCCAAGGTTCTGCCAGGGACTCTCTTTTCAACCAGCCATTGTCTGTGGCTTGAGTATATTCCCACTCTTTTTCTCTGGCTAAATCTTTTTTCCTGTATTGGGGTTTCACAATTGGCTTGAGGTTAGGGCCTCACGAACTCTGGGGTATTAATGGGTAGTCCAGTCTTTCAGTGTGGACGGGTGTTATAAGAGTTGATTCTATTCTCCTTGCAGCTAACTTAGAGGCTTTATCAGCTAAACAGTTCTGTTTGCTTCCCTGCTATTGGAAGTTTTGTGTCCTCTGCAATGAATGACTGCTAATTTCTTGGAGGTTCATCAAAACTTCAAGCAGCTTTAGAATGAGATCGACATGTTTTATGTCCTTATTAGCAGCAGTGAGCAATCCCCTCTTTTTCAAAATGGCTCCATGGGTATGTAACACTGCGAAGTCATGCCTAGAGTTTGCATAAATGTTTACTCTTTGTCCTGCACTGAACTTGAGTTCTCTACCTAGGGATAGTAGCTCAGCCCTCTGAGCTGAAGTCCCACGGGGCAGGGATCCTGCTTCCAAAGTTTCTACCGGGTTGACTGCCAAATACTCTGCTCATTTCTTCTTATGGTCCATAAAAATACTTCCATCAATAAATAATTCAAGAGCTGGGCTTTTTAGGGTTACATCGCTCAGTCCAAGTCTACTGGAATATATTTCTTAAGTAGCTGAACACCGTCATGTTTGGGGAGTATCCACTCTGGTTCATCCTAAACTCTCAGAGTAAAGTGGCAGGGTTGAGTTTGTCAATCAAAATAGGATTTTCTAGTGGAGTGGATTGATTGATTTCCTTTTTGTTTAAATATTGTAACTACACCATAAGGTGTATAGATGCAAACTGGAGAGCTTAATGTGACATTATCTGTCTCTAGAAGAAGGTCACAAGTAGCTGTGCCTGTGTGCAGACAGGCAGGCCAGACTTGAGATACAAGGTTATGTTATCAGTCAGGTGCTCCTCCAAAGGTTGAGTTAAAACTCCCAGAGTGATACCTTGCCATTCATCTAAGGAAAAGTGAAACTTTTTTTTGTGGAGTCTGGCAATCCAAGAGCTGGGGCAGTAAGTAATTTTTCTTAGGGTTCTAAAAGTAAGTGTATATTCTGGTGTCCAGACTAGAGATTTTTTTTCACTTCCATTAAGTATTTGATATAGTAGCTCAGCTATAAGACTGAAATTAGTTATCCACAGCATATAGTAACCAGCCATGTTGAGAAACTCTAAGAGTTCCTTTTTGTTCTTAGGCTTGATACTCCATATAAACCTTCCTTTTGACTGGGCAGGAGGGTCCATTGTTGCTCAGAGAATTAATTTAATTTTTTTAATTTTTAAAATGATACTTAGATTACATAAATATTACACAAATGTTATAAGTATTGCCATATGCCCTACTCCCCACACCTCCCACACCCTCCCATACAAACATCCTTCATTACTTTATTACATTCATTGCAATTGATAAACACATCCTGGGGCTTTGCCATTAAGCATGTACCATAGTTCACATTTTAGTCTACACTCTTTCTCACACAGTTCTGAATGTTATGTGATGATATAAAATGGCCTATATCTGTCATTGCAATGTCACTCAGGATGATTCCCAAGTCCCCAAAAAGCCTCAGAGAATTTAAAACCAAAATATTTAACAGGAACTTGGACCTTCTTTTCTGACACTTATATCATGTTTCATCTAGTCTCAGTAACATTATTACTATGCTCTCATCTGAGACTTCTTATATTTTGCTAACAATGAGTATGCCATCTACCCATTGAAGGAATAATCCTTCCATGAGTTGTACCACCTGCAAATCCCTGGATAGTGCTTGTCCAAAAAATGTCAGAGAATTCTTAAACCCTTGTAGCAGCAAATTCCAACAATACTGTTGTTTTATTCCAGTGTCAGGATCTTCCTGTTCCAAAGCTAAGAGTCTCTGTAATTCCTTCTCTAGCAGGATGCAAAAGAAAGAATCTTTTAAGTCTAGGACTGTGAATCAGGTGTACGCATTAGTAATATTATTAAAGAGTGTTTAGGGATTGGGCATCATTGAATGGGTTTCCTCCCCTATCTGATGAAAAGCTCCCAAATCTTGTACAAATCAACATTTCTGAGTACCTGGTTTAAGCACTGGTAAGATAGGTGTATTAAAGTCAGGTTGAAAGGGTCTAATTAGTGCCAATTTAAGAAATTTCTTGATTAGAGGTGAAATGCTGACTCTAGCCTCCTGTTTGAGTGGAATCTGTTTTAGATGTGGTAGGGTGGTGTTTGGCCAGTCTTATCTTGACCTCCTGTGCTTAAACTGCCCATTTGGGTGTCCCCCACTACCCCACACTTCAGCTGGAACCTATTATTTATCTATTTGGGTACTCCAAACTTCTCAGTGTTCCCAGCTAAATTTAGCAGGGCTGCTTAGAAGGCATAGATGTGTAGGGCTGCGGCATGTATGTTCACCACATTAAATGAAAAACAATTTGAAGCTTGCAATTTGTACAGTAAGGGTTGTCTGAGTAGGGAAATTGGCATTCAGTCATGTAGCGAAATTTGAGTAATTTAATTCTCTCCAATCTGACATTGCAGTGGTTGTGAGATTAATTTAAAGTATTTAGTCCCCAAAACATCAATGATGAGGACAGATTCATTAGTTCCTTTACTTTGTCTCTGGTTTAAAAATGGATATGCTGCTGTCTAAGTGGTCTATGGTTGGTGGCAAGGCTCCAGGATGTGTAAGTTCATTGAGGGTGGTGGGCCACACTGTGGGAGATGTTTGTGTGGGATGTGATGGGAGATGTGGGAGGTGGGGAACATGGGAATCCCAGTGGGTTCCGTGTGGTGTTTTGGGTGATCTGGGCGCCTCTTAGAATATATGTATATATATATATATGGACAACATTTTTGTAAGCAGGTGCACATGTGTGCATGTATATTTATATATCATTTTGCAGATGTTTGTATTTGTTGTGAGAATTTTGATTTTTACCCATAATAAAAAAAAAATGAATATGTTCTTCCATTGTCCACTGAGAAGTCAACTAACCTCTGACCCATGTGAAATGAGACCTGAGGTTCTGTGGGATGATCAGGATGGTTTCCTGACCAGTGTAAAATGCTCCTACGCCCCATCACTCCAGGTTGCTGTCTTCATCCCCTGCTAACTGTGGGAGGTGGGTTGCTAACTGGGATGTCTTAGCCTTCCCTTCTCATGGAGATTCAGGAATTCCTGCTTCCAGTGTCCTTTCTCCTTATAGTAAGCACATACCTGGGGACATAATGGTCTTCCTGGGGGCCCCTGGGTTATCTTACTCTTCACTGAGTTTCCCATGGAAGCTTTCCCTCATCTCAGGGTCTGTGAGCCTCTGACATTCTTGCTGATAGTTGCTTCTATGGGACTGGCTTTGTAGGCAGCATGTTTCTTTTGCTGCTACTCATAGGTGGACTCTAAGTTGTAAAAAATCCTTAAAGATAATCTCTACTAATTGTGACAAAGTCATGTCCAATTCCCCTTCCAATTTCTGGAGTTTTTCCTCCTTATATCAGGAGAACATTAAGTATTATTAACAATGTACAGGTTAGTGAGGTACTCTGGGTGTAAATCAGTGTACTGCCTATAGACCCTAACAGTTGCTCTAAATAGACAGGTTATTTTTTTCAGGGTCTTGAATTATTTCCTGATTTTATTGAGGTTCTTTTGTTTGGGCACTCCTTTTCTAAGACCTGCAATAATATAAGTTTTATAATGTTTCAATTTGGTCCTGTTGGACTGCTTATTTGGATTCCATTTTGACTCAACCAAGGGAACTGCTAGGTCTCCTGGAACATACACTGAATTGTTTGGATTAATGTTGCTCAGAGAATGAGTGTGGTCATGTGCATATCTATCTATATATAATTGAAGTACATCACTCATACATTAATATGCATAAACAATAAGTGTACACTAAAAGTACATGCATGATATCATACAGGGCTCCCATATATCACCCCACCAACAATATCTGGTATTGTGAAACATTTGTAACAAATTATGAGAGCATTTTCAAAGTATTACTACTAACTGTAGTCCATATCTTACATTTGTGTATTTTCCCTCATCCCACCCTATTATTTTTTGTTCATAAACCAAACAATTTATCTAAATTGTACAATATTGGGAACTGGTAAAATCACTGAGTTGTGCATTCATCACTTCAATGAATACTAGAGCATTTTCAATGCTCAAAGAAAGCAAAGAAAACAAAACCCCAATATCATACCTATATGTTAGTGTTACTAGTTACACATTCTGTGATATGCCTTCATCATTTCTATTCATTTCCAAACATTCACAAATAACATTTTTTTACCAATTCTCCACAGACTAAACCTCAGCTTTCCATACCCTAATTCCTTGTTTTTTCTCATGACTTACATTCTAGTTATTGACTCCATGAATTTGCTCATTTTATTTATTTCATAATAGCAAAATTATAAAATATTTGTACTTTTGTGCCTGGCTTGCTTCATTCAACATAATGTTCTCTGGGTTCATACACATTGTCATATGCTTCATGACTTCATTTCTTCTTACAGCTGCATAATATTGTATCATGTGTATATGCCACTGTTTGTTCATCCATTCATCAGTTGATGGACATCTGGGTTGTTTACATTTTGGGGCAATTGTGAATAATGTCTCTATGAATCTTGGTGTGCAAGATGTCTGTTCATGTCACTTCTCTCAGTTCTTCTGGGTATATACCTAGTAGTGGTGTTGTTGGGTCACATGGCAGAGGTATATCCAACTTAATTAGGAACCATCAGACTTCCACATTGGCTGTACCATTCTATATTCCCAACAATATAGAAAAAATATAGTAAAATATTACTATCTCTCCACATCCTCTCCAACATTTGTAGCTTTCTGTTTGTTAATAGTGGCCATTCTATTAGGTGTGAAATAACATCTCATTGTAGTTTTGATTTGCATTTCCCTAATAGCCAATAATGCTGAAAATATTTTTCATGTGCTTTTTTGCCATTTGTATTTCTTCTTTAGAAAAATGTCTCTTCAGGTCTTTTGCCCACTTTTTAATCAGGTCATTTGTCTTTTTATTGTTGAGTTGTAGGATCTCTTTATATGTCATGGATATTAGATCCTTGTTGCATGTGTAACTTCCAAGTATTTTGTCCCACTGAGTAGGCTGCCTTTTAAACCTCTTTAAGAAGTCCTTTGAGATGCAGAAATATTTATTTTTTTAAAATTTATTGAAGTATATCACTCACATAGAAACAATAAGTGTATTGTAATAGCTGTGAGCTCACAAAACAAACCCACATAACATCATACAGGGCTTTCATACTTCACCCTAACACCAATACTATGTATTGTGAAACATTTTTAACTAATGATGAAAGAGCTTCCTCAAAGTATTACTACAAAGAAAAATATCTTACATTTGGTGTGGCACCTCATCAAAATTTCAACACAAATTGTAATATTTAATTATGAGGAGGTCCCATTTTTATATATAATTTTTTGTTTTGTTGCTTGTGATTTGAGTGTAAGGTTTAACACCTTCACCTACTACAAGTTCTTGTAGATGTTTCCCTATACTATTTTCTAATCATTTTATGCTTGTGACTGTTATGTTTAGGTCATAGATCCATTTTGAGCTGATTCTTTTACAGGGAGTGAGATAGGGGTCCTTTTTCATTCTTTCGGATATGGATATCCAGATCTCCCAGCACCATTTGTTGAAGAGACTGTTCTGTCCCAGAAAAGTGGACTTGGTAGGCTTATCAAAAATCTGTTGACCATTGAGGTGAGAGTTTATTTGTGAACTCTCATTTTGAATTTATTGATCAATGTGTCTATCCTTAGGGCAATACCATGATGTTCTGACCACTGTAGCTTTATAATACACTTTAAGATCATGAAGAGGAAATCCTCCCACATTGCTCTTTCTTTAGGATGTTTTTTGGCTTTTTGTGACACCCTTCCTTTCCAAATAAATTTGGTAATTGCCTTTTCTATCTCTGTAAAGCAGGCTGTTGGAATTTTGATTGGTATTGCATTGAGTATAGAAATCAGTTTGATGTTTATTTTTCCAATCCATGAACACAGATTGCCCCTCCATTTGTTTAGGTCTTCATTGATAACTTTAAGCAGTGTTTCATAATTTTCTGAATACAGATAATTGACATTCCTGGTTAAATTAATTCCTATATATTTGAGTTTTTTGTTGCTATCATACATGGAATTTTTTTCTTCATTTCCTCCTCAGCTTGCTCAATACTAATGTATAGAAAGATGAATGATTCTAGCATGTTGTTCTTATATCCCGCACTTTGGCTGAATTCATTTATTAGCTCTAGAAGCCTTATTGTAGATATTTTGGAATTTTCAAAATATAAGATCATGTCATTTACAAATAGAATTTTACATCTTTTCCATTTTGGATTTCTCATACAGTCAAAGTATGTTGTTCGTGCTTTTCTAGGAATTTGTCCATTTCATATAGATTGTCTAATTTGTTGGCATACAATTCCTCATAATATCTTCTTATGATTCTTTTTTTTTCAGTGGAGTCAGTCATAATGTGCCCCCTGTCATTTCTGATTTTGTTTCTTTGCATATTCTGTCTTTTTCTCTTTGTTTATCTAAGGGTTTGCAAATTTTATTGATCTCAAACAGCCAGTTTGGGGTTTTGTTGATTTTTTCTGTTGCTTTTTTGTTCTCAATTTATTTCTGTTCTAATCTTTGCTACTTCTTTCTTTCTGCTTGCTTTTGGATTGGTTTGCTCTTCTTTTTCTAGTTTCTCCAGTTGTTCAGTTAGGTCTTTGATTTTATCTCTTTCTTCTTTTTAAATATAGACATTTAAGAATATAAATTTCCTTCTCAGCACTGCTTTTGTTTAACACTGTAAGTTTTGATAAGTTTTGTTCTTGTTTTCATTCATCTCAAGATATCTGTGAATTTCTCTTGCAGTTTCCTCTTATGCCCACTGATTAAGAGTGTACTGTTTAGCCTTCATATATTTGTGAATTTCCCTCTTTCCTGACAATTTTTGATTTCTTGCTTCTTTCCATTATAATCAGAGAGTGTGCCTTGAATTATTTTAATCTTCTTAAATTTATGGAGATCTGTTTTGTGCCACATGTGTTCTATCCTGGAGAAAGTTCCATGAGCACTTGAGAAGAATGTATAACCTGCTGATTTTGGGGGCAGTGTTCTATATATCTGTTGGGTCCAGCACATTTATCATGTTAGTAAAGTTCCTGTTTCCTTTTTGATCTTCTCTATAGTTCTATCTACTGATTGAGTGGCATGCTGAAATCCCCAATTATTATTGTAAAGACATCTATTTCTCTACAGAGTTTGCTTGATGTATTATGGGGCATCCTAATTAGGTACATAGATGTTAATGACTGTTACTCCTTCCTGGTGGATGGGTCTTATATTAATATATAATGGCCTTCTGCATCTTTTATCACATTTTGCATTTAAATTCTGTTTTTTTCTGACACCAGTATAGCTACCCCTTGTCTTTTTGGTTACTGTTTGCATGAAATATCTTTTTCCAACCTTTTACTTTCAGACTATTTGCATCTTTGGGTTTAAAGTGAGTCTACTGCAGACAGAATATGGATGGCTCATGTTTATTACCCATTCTGTTAGCCTATGACTTTTGATTGGGGAGTTCAGTCTATTAATATTCAATGTTATTATTTTAAAGGCATTACTTATATCAACCATTTTATCCTTTGGCTTTCATATGTCATATCTTATTTTTGTCTGTCTTTTTGCCCTTTTGGCAGTCTTTCTGATAGTCTTCACTTCTACACACTCCTCTAAACTTCTCTCTCTCTCTCTTTTTTTTTTTTTTTTTTTTTGGTTTGTTTTATTTTTCCTGGCTGCAGAACTCCCTTTAGTGTTTTCTGCAGAGCTGGATTCTTGATTGCAAACTGTCTTAGTTTCTGTTTACCTATCACTATATTAAATCATTACGATATTTGAAGGAGAGTTTTGCCAGAGCAAGAATCCTTGGTTGGCAGGTTTTGTCTTTCAGTACTGTAATGATATCATACCACTGTCTTCTCACCTCCATGGTTTCTGAAGAGAAATCTGCACGAAGTCTTACTGGACATCCCTTGTATTTGATGTTTCACTTCTCCCCTGCTGTTTTCAGAATTCTTTTTTTATCTTTGGCATTTTGCATTCTGAATATTATGTGTCTTAGGGTAGGCTTATTTGGATTTATTTTAATTGGAGTATGCTGTGCTTCCTGGACACATATACTCATATCTTTCATGATAGTTGGGAAATTTGGGGCCATCATTCCCTCAAATACTCTTTCTGCCTCTTTTTCTTTCTCTTCTCCTTCTGGAAATCCTGTAACAATATGATGGTGCACTTCATGCTATCATTCAACTCCCTGAGCATCTGCTCAATTTTTCCACTCTTTTCTTTCTCTTCTCTTATCACTTTTAAATTTCAGCTGTTCTGTCCTGATTTTTCTTCTGTTATTTAAAATCGGCTGTTGTATGCCTTTATTGTATTTTTAATCTCACTTATCTTGCCCTTCATTCCCATTAGTTCTGTTATTTTTCTATCCAAAATTTTAAATTTTTCTTTGTGCTTACCCAGTGTCTTCTTAATGCCTTTTATTTTTTTATTCATGTTGTCCTTCAACTCTATTAATTGCTTTAGAAGATCTTTATGAACTTCATTCATTAGTTGCTTCAAGTCCTGTGTGTCATCTGGGGCTTTGATTTGTTCCTTTGTCTGAGTCGTATCTTCCTTTTTCTTAGTACAACATGTAATGTTTTGCTGATGCCTTGGTATCTGATCATGCTGAATTTATTCTGATGTATTGTTTCTCTCTCTTGCCTAGGGATTTACAGTTAAGCAGCTGTGTGCTATCACTGTTCTTTGATACTTGCTTCCACTTATTCTAGATATTAAGGATTGTCCTTGTTTAACTGCTCGAAGCAGGGCTAGGATGCAGTAATGAAGTGCATGCTAGTTTCCAAGGACCTTGGAGAGGGAAGCAGTAAAGGTACAGGGTTGTCTTATTTATTTATTTCCCTCCTTTTCATGCACTTTTCTGATCTGCCAGCAGATGGTTGTCTTTGGCAGACCTCTCAGCTCAGACTCAAGATGCTGGTTGGGAATACATTCACTGTAAATTCTATGAGTGGGACAAAAGTGATGTCCTTAGGGTGGGCCAATCTTCACAAAAAAAAAACTTTCTCAGAAGCTTTTCTCCTTCTTTTGCTGGCCACACCCTCCATCCCTGTGACCTCAGCAACAAGCCTTGGACAGTAGGGAGGGTGTTTAAGAATGCAAAGTATCTTTTATTTCCTGCAGGCTCTCAGGGCAAACAATATCATGGCCCCAACCAGCACGGAATTGAGAGATCCCTCCAATGCAGTAAAGTAGGTTAACAGGCTAAAATCTGAATTTGCTGTAGGCTGTGTCCCTCTCTCTCCCTTGTCTTGGGAAAAGGTCTTCTGCAAACTTCTCAGTCTGAAACCATCTTCCAGGGGCCAGTGGATCCCCTGCTTTTTGCTCTAAGAGTAGGAGAATGGGCACCAGCAGCTACTGCTGCAAGTTTATTCATGGGATTTTTCCAGCCACCTGAGACTCCTTTCCTTAACCCTTCTCTCTTCGGGGTGGTACGTAGCCTTCCCCTGCTGTCATTAGCCTGAGAATAGCTTTCCAGACAGTCTCCACTCATCTTCAAGCTATATTTCAGGGAGAGAAATGATCTCAATTCCTATCTAATCCCCCATCCACCAGATAATTATATTGCTCATGGTCTTTTATTAAAAGTAATTTCAATTTTTCTGAAGTTAACAGCACATTCAATAAGGCCTGTATGTCCACTCAACTAGGAATATGAATTGCAAAATTAGAATTGCATATATTTTCCAGTTTCTTAGGATCTTCCCCATAAGTTGGGACTCAATTCTTCCAATTGTACAAGTCTGAAATGGAGAATGGAGGGTGTACAAACAAGTAACCTAATGGATGGCCTTTATTAATAATCCTAGCTGGCATCTGCCTTAGTGGGATTTTCCCAGCTACAGGGATGCTCCCTGGCAAAATTCAATACAACTCTGTGTATGAGATGGAAGGTCATTTATGGTGGTATCTAATGGCAGTTCAAGATCACCCTACCCCTCTTCTTCCCTTCCTTCATATGGTACTGAAGGAGTGCTGGAAAAAAAGAGCAAGCCTGGCACTTTGTCTTAAGGGTTGGAATCAGAGAATAGTTTCTTCCCTTTTCTTGGTTGGCAGATTGTATTAGGTCTGTGACTTGCTAACATCATACCATGCCCAAAACAGTGATTCTGTAGTTTAAGATTAATAGCTAAATCACAAAACTTGAACATATGGAATTCCATCCCATTTACTAAGCATTTTACAATATATTTCTGGTTGCAAAATAACATTGTATTCAGGAAATCCCTTCAGTTGCCATTCCTGGCCATGCTCTAATTTATATTGTGGCCATGCACTTTTACTCAGAAATATTCTCCTTTTTATCATGAGGGTTCATAATCAAATTGTTCCCAATGTTTTAAGATGCATCTGGAGAATCACACTTCTCTTTCATTCTAGACCTATGTTTATTGCCCATTGTTACTCCCTGACAGCTCATGGGTAAGTTACACTTTAAGTTTATTGATCAGAATTTTAGTACTCAGTCAGGATACCTGTGGGAGGTCTCCTACACCTGGGGAATGGATTCTAGAGTAGGACTTTAACCTACAATCCCAGGCCCAAACAGATCCAAACCTAAGCCAAAATCAAGGGCCAAGGGTAGTCTTGCCACATATAGCTTCAGAAGATTTAAACCTTTACTCTAAATAACAATTATTTTAATAAGAAAAACACTATTCACAGAAGCTGCAGGGTCTCATGGGCTGCTTGTTTCTATCCTGACTGGTTGCTTTCAGTATCCTCGATGCAGAGGTAGAGGAATCCTGATCCTCTATGTGGTTAACTAACTTTGGTGGTCAGCTACTGACTACAGCTACTCGACCTTGATTGGCTTGTGTCTAAGCAGGACAATGTTAGGCTTGGGAGAGAAACAGGTGTGGTATCACTCAGGAAATAGGTCAAAGGGTTGGTCCATTAAGGGGGTAAAGAAAATTCATGGGAAGCTTCCTTATGGGAAAATCACCTAGTTGGACAAGAAAATAGGGAGTAAAATTACCCTTCAGAGGCTCTGAATCATCAGAGCATCATAAGGTCATAAACCTGACCAGTCTAGGATGGGCAGAGAATCCTGGATTATAGAGAGAGATCTTTCCATGTTCAAACCCACGCTCTGTGGTCTATGCAACCCCCCTGGTTTCTGAGAATGCCAAGCTTCCACTTACACTGGCATCCTCATTCTCTGGTTGGGAAGTCCTCTGCCCTCTGGTCACTTCTGTCATTTCTTCATGATCTGGGCTTATGGAGTCTGTGGAACTCATGTTAAGTATAATATCCCAACAGACCTGCTATCTGCCTAATAACCATGGGGCTTCATTTTCAAATTCCTCAGCTATAATGGTTGTATTTACCAAAAGACAAGAAAAGAAAAATATATTTCATGTAGATAGAGAAAAATTCCCTCATGCATCTTCTTTCCCATTGGGATGAAGAGTTAATCCCACACCCATTCTGTTCTTCTCACAAAGCGATGGCCCTTTCTAAGACATTGACCCTCTTATGCCATGATTACTTTCCTTTTGAATAGGATCCTGGGTTAATCAAGACATGCAACTTATAGTGAATTTAGATTAGCATCCCTGAGTGCCTGCTTTTGCAGACACTGTGAAGGTCTATCTAAATAGACTGTATTAAGAAAAAGAAAGTCAACATTGTTCCAGAGGTACAAAGATTAAAAGGCTCTTAGAAGTTATTTCTTATCTTGCGGCAACCATACTTGAAAACCTAGATTAAAGTATTTTTTCTCTTCAAAATTCAATTGCCACATTTGGCATGAGAGAAGCTATTTACCAATAATCAATTAACATTGAAAATTCTCATCTCTGCCATTAGATTGGGAACTTTACAGTAGGAGGTATAGAATGTTATAATTACTGCTTTACCCTCAACCCCCTAATTTTCCATTGGTTTCTAATAAATATGATATGAATATGTATGAACTGAAGATGAACAAATGAATTATTTATTCTTTAAATGCCTTTGGCACAAAAAAGTGTTCCATCACTGTTCACTTATAATCCTACTCAAATTTACTTAGATGGATTTCCTTGAAAGTTTCGATCTTCATGTATTACTTAGCATATAGAAATACATAATTTTTGCATCAATGTCCAAATAAATACTATTATAAATTAAAGACTCCAAAATCCAACACCTAAATCCACACTATTATGTATTTCTCCCATTGTACTATTTATATGAGAGATAAACTGAGGCCCAAAATGAAGACTAACCAGAAATTCACCTGTGATAATGCTGTTTACCAGCAGATCTCAGGTTGGTGGATGCTGGGCAAACTACTGGAAGCAATGCAGCTTCCATGATGAGTGAGGAAGTGTATGTGAGGGATGTTTCATTCCCAGGCAGATATTTATGTTGTTCAAACCTCATGTGATTGGACACTCTAATCAAATCAAGTGAATCCAATCACTTTTTGTCTTTTTGCCATTTCCAATCATTCACAAAATTCCAGTAACAACTTTTGTGTGTATTTTAACAAAATCGATTTTATACAAGTTCACAAAATATGTGCATATGTCAATATTTCTTTCAGCAAATTGTATTTTTTTTAATTTTTTATTTAATTATTTTCCCCACCCTCTTGCCACTTGTGCTCACTGTCTGTTCTGTGTGTCCATTCACTACGCATTTCCTCTGTGTCTGCTTGTCTCCCTTTGTTGCATCATCTTGCTGCACCAGCTCTCCATGCTTGTGGACCCTTAGCCCTCCATGGGTGTGGGTTCTCAGTTCTCTCTGGGCATGAGCCAGCTTTCCCTCATCAGGAGGCCCTGGTAACCATACCCAGGGCCTCCTGTAAGGTAGGTGGGAGCTCAATCCTTGAGCCACATCCGCTTCCCTGTACGTTGCATTTTGACTAAAATAATTCCTTGAAAATCTCCATTTAGACACATATACTGTAGCCTAGTTCACTTAGTTTTGCTGCTGTTTATCACTGACTTGTATTACATGTGGATTTCTTTTTTACTACCTTCTCCTTTTCATTGAAATTTTCTTTCATTCCAACATTTCTCTTCCATTAGTTATGGTGTTGTGGGTATTTTGGGGGACATACATTTGTTGATATTGAGAGAATGTGAAGAATGGCTATACTTTGGGATATTTCCAAATGTTGCCCAAGTGACTATTATGTGCTCCAAGTGGTTAGAAAAAGTGCACCCCCACTGACACTGGAGGAGAATCTCCATTTTTATGTGTTGTGGCCCCACTATGTAGAGATTGATGTAAGAATTTTTTTATATGTGAAATTGTATTGGTTATTTGTTTGAATTTCATTTATTGTATATGATACAGTTTATTATTTACCACATGGTGTTACTAATCTGTGAATTGTCTGTTCATATTTCTTTTGTCTATATTTTTGGTCAATTTATTTTTGGTTTTGGATTGGTAGATATATTATTTGTTAACACTTCTGTTAACACTATTAGTTTCTAGGTGATACCATTGTCAATATATTTTTCCATTCTGTATCTGGTCTTAATTTCTATTGTGAGATATATTTTACTGATTTTTTAATGTTGTCTGGAGTTTGGCATTAATTTACAAAATGTAAGCTGGTGTGAGTCTGGTAGAAGTGTTCTGTGATCATCTCATTTATTCATGTAGCAACTATGCCCTGAGCACTCACCAGGGCCAGATGCTGGGTTAGGCCTTGGGAAGAGTTCTGGAAATGATCAACTTTCTCTCTGTTTTCCAGGAGCTCAGATTCTGGAGTTAGAAATGTGAAATATAAGAAATATAAGAAAGAGCAAGTGCCATATGAAAATCAATTAGGGTGCTGCAAAAGCAGAGCTGGGAGCCACTAGGTGGGTGGGCTGGAAAGGAGTCACTGAGGTGTCATTTATGTTACAATTAGAATGCGAAACAGGAGCCAGCCCTGCACAAGTGTGTGAACAGTATGCCAGTAGAAGGCACAAATTTGCAGACTCTGAGTCTGAAGTGAGTTTGGTATGAGAAGAGGTTAGAAAAGAGGCCATTGTAGATGGAGAGAGCTTTGGAGGAGATGTGGGGAGGGATGGAGGAGGGGAGATACAAAACGTGGGGCCTGGATCATTATGTTAGCTATCTATTAGTATGTGACAGCACTATGGAAAATTTAGTGGCTTACAACAAATGTTTATTATTGCACGGTTTCTGTGAACAAAGAATTCAGGCAAGGGTAAGCTGTGTGATTTTGATCCAGTTTCTCTTCGAAGACAGGAGTAGACACAACTGAGGCTTGACTTTGGAAGGGTCTGATTCCAAGTCACTCATGTGTTATTGGCAGCATTCAGTTTGGACTGAGGGTTTCATTTCTTTCTGTCTGTTATCTGGGCCCTCCCTCAGTTTTTTACAATATGGGCCTCTGCACATCATAGCTTATTTCCCTAAAGTGAGATATAAGAGAAAAATATAGATATAGAGATAGATATTTAGATAGAGGCAGATGGATAGACAGTAAAAGAGAAGTAGCAAGACAGAAATTACAGAAGTGGCCATATTCTATTGATTAGAAGAGAGTCACCATGTCCAGTTCACACCCAAGAATAATAGAGGAGATAAAAACCTGTATACCAGGAGGCAGAGATCCTTGGAAGCTATTTGGAGGCTTTTGTAAACTAAATAGAGGCATTTAACTGACTCTAAATATCATGGGTAGCCATTGAAGGGGTTTTTGATTCAGATGGTGATATCTGATTTTCACTGAATTTCAGGCACATTATTTTGGGAACTGGGAAATGAAACCAAGAATATAAGTTACTTTCCCATAATCATACCATCAAGAAACAGCCCTGTATTGAGTTGAACTCCCTTCTGCTTTGTATTCCTTCAAGTAATTCTTCCATCTCTAAAGTTCACAATAACTCATTACTTTATAGATATTATTCCATATACATCTGCTTATGTCCCTAGGATGTAGAAGTTAGAATGATACTTATGGTTCTGGTGAGGAGACTCTGGAGGCCCAAGAGGCACAATGACTTGTCCAAATTCATGGATAAGGCAGAAAAAGGAGATAGGTCTGAAGCCAGCCCTATCTCCTTAATACTGGGATCCTGAATTTCCCAGTCCTTTCCCATGTTCTGCAAGGGGTGAAGTGTTTGTATAACTGTAAAGGTAAATTGATGACATTAGAGAGGAGGCTGAAGAAGCATCAACTTCAGGAGAGGTTTTATCCAAGGAAGTGGGACAGATAATGGGAACCCAAGAAGTAACCTCACTTCCTTAGAGATATAACCCAACAGAACTTGGAATCCTGGTAACCAGAACCCACATTCTAGAGACAGCCCTCAACTCAGCTCACTTGAGCAGGATGCTAGGGAGAACAAGATGTGTTCTTGTTGTTTCCCAACACCCCAAGGCTCTCACCTCAGGAAACTGGCAGTGAGAGCCTTTTCAAAGCTGCAGGAATTGGTTCAACCCTTTCCACAGAAGACTCTGGACATTTACCAAGAGACAACCAAAGATAAGATAGGGGTCACAAGGTAGTGAATGAAGGCTGGGCAAATATACTGATCCTTTCTGGGCAGTCCCACAGCACCTTCAAATCCCAGTATGTGTGAGTTGGGGAGGGCTGAGCTTTTGGAAGGAACATGAAGGATGGACCCACCTTGAGCAAGAGCTGGTTATCCAGGAGGTTGGAAGCTTTGTTGGCCCATCATGTTCACAGCCTGCTCATGGTTAGCAAGGTGGGAAGGAGAGTACTGGGGTGATGACCATCTGCCCAGTTGTTAATCTGCAGGCTTATTGCCATCATCTCATCTCTTTCTTCATGGGTTCAAGGTCTGAGCAGACAATTGTTTCTAATCTTGGGAGGAAAACTTTATATGGAGTCATTGTTGTGGCAACAGCCAAGCAAAGCCTTGATGACAAGCTGATAAAGGGTATGGACTTTGTTTTTTACTTAGCAGTGAGGAAAGTGGAGTGAGGGACTCTGGCTGAGGAAGGGCTAGGCTGAATGTTTTGTCCCATGCATCTGATGTTTCCCACTAGAAGGCTGATCTAGGGGCTTCCTCCTGTAAGGGCAAAAGTATAAAAGGCAGCTGTAGATGGTGCCCAGGTCTCCCTTTGGAGAAAGGGAAGCCTGGGATCTCAGAACAGCCTTTCAGAGCATCCATCCCCACTACCACCACTTCTAAATCATTCTTGACCTATCCCTGCCTTCTCCCATCCCACAATCAATGGCCAAGAAAACAAGGTATAGTGAGAAACTGGCTCAGAACTCTTCCTGGAACCTGAGACATGGGTACTTAGTTACATGTAGGTATGGACTAGGCTGAACACCTACCCATCAGTAGAATAGTGTTGATGGGAAGGAGACCCACTTGTCACTTGCAGAGAATAAAGCAGCATGTTGCACTCAAGCTACAGCTTGAGGTACAATGAGGGCCTAGGTAAATCTGGGGCAGGAAAATGGATTCAAAAATTTCCCCTCATCCTCCAAATACTTATGGAGCATCTACCACATGCCAATGCAATGCATAGCTGAGACAAGCTATCAAAACTCCTGGAATTCCAATTTGAATGGGCTTTCACAGGGCATTGCAAATGTGGATGTCTGTAAAAATCACATTAACAGGGGCCATTCCTGACCTCGGACAGTGGTTTCCTCTCTACAGCTTTGAAGGAAGAGGAAATGTGTTCTGATTATGGTGCAGAGGTTTCTATGAGCACCAGTTAAAAACTCATAGCTTTCAATGGAATTCTGGAATTGCATCAGCAGTAAGTAGGGAAGGGGGGAATGTAAATGTATGAAAACTAACAATGTGCAAAGAAAAAGACCAGAGGAAGATTGTTAGCAATTAGCCAGAGGGCAGGCAGGAGTGTGCATCATCAATACCCTTTTAGGGTTGCCTCGTGGTCCATCTTTTCTCTTAGATCTGAATCCTTCTGGGATCCTGGTCTCTGAACTCAAAATTTCTTTTTCTGTACAATGATTCTGAGAGAACATTTGTGATGCAGCTTCAAAAGCCACAAATGACCTGGTTTCATAAACTTTATCCCTCCTTGTAAACTGACATTTCTAACATCCCTTCAATTCCTTGTACAATTTGTTTTAATCCAGGAATTCCACAGAAGGCAGCCAGCCTTTCTGTCATGTACTTGGAGGCCACTCCCCTCTGGCTGGTTCCTGATGATTCACAGTGAACTCTGGTGTCTGGATCAGTGTCCTTATTCCTTGCCATGGGGGGAATATTCACTCTTCCTCACGGGCCAAGATGACACTGTAGCCATTTGATTCTCAGGTCCATTGTCTGGGTTGTTCACCAGTTTACAGACCCAGTTTTGTTGTTACTGAAATATCCTGAAAGGGACAACCAGCCCCAAGCCCTTAGAGTTCACAGCCCCTGGGATAGTGGCGGTCTTTGTTCAAAGTCTCACACTGTGGTTATGCCAAGAAGGTAAGAACCTGTCTGCTGGGGAGAGTTGAAATATGTGACATATCAGGGGTGAGGGAAGGAAGGGGTCCCTAAGACTGATGACCCATAGGCATACAGGGCACAGCATTACCAATTAAACACAGCAGCCCTTCCAGTCCAGGTGGTATAGTCCCTGCCCTGAGCTCAACTGGGTTTCCTCATGAGCTGGACCTAAATGGTTAACCCCTGGCCCTGTACTGAGCCTCCAGGGCCTTGCCTGAACTTCTAGCCTCCATCTTTGTAAGGATTTTGAATATCATCCCTTGGCTTCATCTAGAATGGGGTAGTCCAGATCAATTGTGGGGTGATACTTAGCATTCAGTTTTGCATGTTTCTCAGTTGTCTTCCATTTCTCCAGGGCTCCAAGTGTCACCCAGACACCCATGGTGGCCTCTTCTGGACAGCTGAGGTGAAGAGCACAAACCCTGGCTCCCAAAGCCCAGGCTCCTGATAACAGGGCACAGTCATCTACAGATTGTTTTGTTAAATGAATCACAGGTATGGCTGTGCTTTCCCTTCAAAGATAGAAGTGCCAGGTCTCAAAGGTAGTTCAGGACACAGAAAAAGGCACTGATAACTGAAAGGCTCCTGAGAGCAGACACATCGTGTAGAAACACATAATAAATCTAGTGCAAACTATATGGCAGAGGATGAGTTTTTACTGCATCTTTGGGCTTCCATTGGCCTAGAGTGCACTGAGAGTCACCCAGCAGAGGCCCACATTTAGGGCAAGAGTTTATCTCACTCAGTGTCTGACAGGGAGTCTTCTCTTTACATTGAGACTACTTGACCAAACAGAAAGTCCAGCTGGCCAAAACAGTCATACACCAGCCCAGGGTTCCCCCTGCTCAGGCTCTACTGGGTGGGCATCAAGGCCCCACTGGACTTGATTCCCCATGGGAAGGGGTTACATTCTTTTCTCATAGAAAGAAGGTGTCCCAGCAGTGGCTGTTGGTTCAAGGGAATGGAGGGAGTGAAGTGACCTGAGGTCTCCTGGGGCTGCTATTCCTCTGGAAAAGCTGCCCTCCAACAGCTCTAGGTCTCAGGTCTCTTGATGTGGGCTGTGTGGCCTCTTCTCCCTGGCTTCTACATGAGGGTTGGTGGATATTTTTGTTGTTGTTGTTCCACTCTGAGAGAATGCAACCTTATTTGGTCCAGGGGGAAGAAGTCTGCAAAGGCAGAGGTTAATCTACAAAACTTTACAAATATCTGCTCCTTTCTACTTATTGAATGCACATAGATATCTATGACAAGATTTGAGACTAGGAGTCCCTTTCTGCCTTTCACCTTTTGACTGGTGGCCACTGGGTCACACTGTCACATGGGCTTCACAATAATGCCGCTTTGTTTCCGGGCCTGAGGGTGATCAGCCCTGCTGCAGCCCGGGGAGCGACACGAGCTAGTTGTGGGCCGTCCGGCGTGCACTCCGGAACGGCGGGGGGTGAAGAAGTTGTCAGGAGAGCGCAGGCCCGGCTCTCTGGTCTTCACGGAGGTTAAGGAGAAGTTGTCACAGGGTCGCCGTTTGGTGCCCTGTGGTCTCCCTGACAGTACTAAATGAAGAGACACCACTCACTTGCTTGCTGGAAGGTAAGACCTTTATTCAGGGAGAGCTGCGCAGTTTTATAGGCAGAGTTGGGCGGGGGTGAGCGTGTTGTCTTCTGATAGGGCGAAGCTATTGCTGGGCGTGGAGGGAAGATTTGGGAGGGAGGGGGGAGGCTAGAGGAGAAGGCCAACATGTCCAAATAAGGTTATGGCTGTGAGGGAATGCTGTGATAGGCTGAGAGAAATGGGGAAGTTGGGTCCGGGAAGAAGGTGGGGCGTAGTGCCCCGCAAACGCCTGAGGCAAGGTTTGGCTTGAGTAAACATTACCTCACAATAAAAACATCAAATCAACCTGATCATTGACTGGAAGCTCCATAGGGAGTACTGAGCTCCTTGTCTGCTTCTGTGCCACTGAGGGCCTGAACAGCAGGGCCACTCTTCCAAAGCTGTTGAACATTCATTCAGAGTGATGCTGAGTGAATCTGAGGGTCCTTTCCCTAGTCACATGTGCTTTTCCATAAGGACAAATCTCTGCAGCTATTCTGAAATTACCATTTATATATTTTAATGAGAAAGGGCTTGGAACTCAATTTAAATTTAAAAAAATGTATATAGCATAACGGTAAGTTTTGTTTATCTCTGTGCATGTACAATACAAAGAAAGTGTTTAACTTTCCCAAACAATATTACTTTAAATATTATTACCAGTGCTTTGAGTTATCAGGTTAGATGACCATTGAGAATGAGAGTGGGTTGAAGCCTGAAAGTTTCCTTCACAGGATCTAATGGCCACCTTGAAGTCCAGGTTTCTCACAGGACTTCTTTACTAGGAATGACATAAAAAAAGACAGTTTTATCAGGCAGAATAGAATATGCTTCCCTGCAGCTATGAAGCAAGACAGAATTTTTTTTTCTAGCTAAGATATATTTTGCCAGTTCAAATACTGGAAACCCTTTGGTGGGAGAGAAAGCTTGAGGTACACAAATTTATAATATAGAATGTCATAGCCAGAAATGAATTACCCAGAAATTAAATAGAAGCATAGCAGAGTGCTCTGTGCTTGTGCCCACAACCCCCCTGGTCTTTCATGCATATACCTGGCTCAGGATGGAATCACCAGGGGATGGTGCAAGGGTTGCCAGAGACCTGAAATCCCCTGAGCTTCAGTATTCCAGATCCAGCCTAGGGCAGAGGAAGAGAGGCCAGATAGTGTCCTGGGTTCTACTCTTCTACCCCTGGCTGACATGGTTATACAATTCCACATTCCCACCAACCATGAATAAGTGTTCCTATCTCTTCACATCCTCTCCAATACATGTAGTTCTCTGTCTTTTTAATAATGACCAAGCTAATAGGTGTTAAATGATATCTCATTGTTGCTTTGATTTGCATTTCCTTAATCACTACTGGTGTTGAACATTTTTTCATTTGTTTGTTCATCATTTGTACTTCTTCTTTGGATATATGTCTATTCAAGAGTTTGCCCAGTTTTTAATAATGTCATTTCTCTTTTTATCATTGAGTTGTATCATCTCTTTTTATATCACGAATATTAAACTTTCTTTGGATAAGTGATTTCCAAATATTTCTCCCTCTGAATTGGCTGCCTTTTCACACTTTGCTAAAGTCCTTTGAGGTACTACAGTGTTTAATTTTGAGGATATCCATTTATCTATTTTTCCTTTTATTGCTTGTGCTTTGGGAGTGAGCTCCAAGAAACCATCACCTCTCAGAAGATCTTTACGATGTTTCCCTACATTTTCTTCTAGTAGTTTTATAGTACTAGGTTTTGCATTTAGGCTTTTGATCCATTTTGAGTTGATTCTTGTACTGGGAGTGAGATAGGTGTTCTCTTTCATTCTTTTGGTTATGGATATCCAGTTGTCCCAGTGCCAGTCTTAAGAGATTGTTTTGTTCCATAAACATGGATTTGGTAGGTTTGTTGAAAACTAATTGGATGTAGAGGTGAGGCTTTATTTCTGGACTCTCAATTCTATTCCAGTGATAGATGTATTTATCTTTATGCAAATATCATGCTGTTTTGACTACTCTAGCTTTGTAATATGTTTCATTGTCAGGCAGTGAAAGTCCTGCCACATCACTCCTCATTTTCAGAAAGATTTTGGCTCTTTGGGAGCATTTTCCCTTCCAAACAAATTTGATAATTGTCTTTTCTATTTCTGTAAAATAGGCTGTCAGAATTTTGATTGATATTGCATTTAATCTAGAAATCAGTTTGGATAGCTTAAAAAGGTAGGTGATTTAATGGTATTTAGTCTTCCAATCCGTGAACACAGTATATTTTTCCATTTGCTTAGGTCTTTGAATACTTTTAGCATTGTTTTGTAGTGTTCTGAATACAGGTCTTTTACTTCTTTGGTTATATTGATTCTTCGGTATTTGAGTCTTTTATTGCTATTGGAAGTGAAAACTATTCCCTGATTTCCTCCTCAAATTTTTCAATACTAAGGTACAGAAACATTATTGGTTATTCGTATTGATCATGTATCCTTTCACTTTGCTGAACTCATTTATTTACTTAAGTAGCTTTGTTATAAACATTTCAGAATTTTTAAAATATAGGACCATGGCATCCATGAATACTGAGTTTTACTTCCCCTTTTCCTACTTGGATGCCTTTTATTTTTTTTCCCATCTAATTATTCTAGCTGAAACTACTAACTCAGTGTTGAATAACAATGGTGACAGTGGGCCTCTTTTCCTCATTCCCAATCTAAAAAGGAAAGCTTTAAACATTTCCCAATACAGTACAATGATTGCTATGTGTTGTTCATACATGCTGTGAATGTCAACTTGGCCAGGTAACTGTGCCCAGTTGTTTGGTCTAGCAAGCACTGAGTTAATTGTATATGAGGACATTTATGGACGTTAGTCACAAGTGAGGTTACTGCATAGATACCTGATGGTATCTACATCATTCAAGGAGATTGCTATCGGCAATGCATAATGCCTTATCAAATCATTTGAATACCTTAAAAGGGTAGGTGATTTCAGCATTCGGAGAGAATTTCCCAGCTTATCTTTGGACAGCCAGTGTCTCCCAGAAACTCATCAGGGACCTTCATTGGGCTATCGTTGGAGCCTCTGGTTTGCAACCTGCCAGCAGAACCTGGAGTTATACATCCCCATAGTTAAATGAGAGACTTTTATAAAATCTCATGTTATTGACAGATATCTTCTGGTGATTCTGTTTCCCTAGAGAACCCTGACTAATATATATGCCCTTTACCTTGTTGAGGAATTTCCCCTAATTTTCATCTTTCTAGGTGTTTTTATCAAGAAAGGATGCTAGACTTTCTTGGATGCCTTTTCCACATTGATCTAGGTGATCATGTGAATTTCCTTCAATTTGTTAATGTGATGTATTACATTAATTGATTTTCATGTGTTGAACCCCCCTTGCATACAAGGAATAAATTCCATTTGTTTATGGTGTATGTATTTTGACATGATGTCAGATTCTATTTACAAGTATTTTTTTGAGAATGTTTACACCTATATTCATTAGAGAGTTTGGTCTGTAATTTTCCTTTCTTGTAGTATCTTTATCTGCCTTTGGTATTAGAGTGATGTTAACTTCACAAAATGTTTTAGGTAATTTTCCCTCCCATTTAATTTTTTGAATGAGTTTAAGCCAGATTGGTGTTAATATTTCTTGAAATGCTTGATAGAATTCACCTCTAAGTTCATCTGGTCCTGGACATTTCTTTGTTGGGAGATTTTTTGATTGATTGGATTTCTTTAAATATAGTGGGTTTGTTAAGTTATTGCATTTCTTGTGGCATTGGTATAGGTTGTATGTTTCTAAGAATTTGTCAATTTCATCTTGGTAGTCTAGCTTTTTGGCATACAGATTGGCATAATATACTCTTATAAACCTTTTTATTCTTGTGCAGTCAGTCATAACTTATCTCATTTCATTTATTTTATTGAGTTGCATCTTACTTTTTTTCTGTTAGTCTTGCTAACCATTTGCCAATTTTATTATTCTTCACAAAGAACCAGGTTTTGGTTTTGTTGATTTTCTCTATCATTTTTTTATTCTCAATTTCACCATTAATGTCTTTTATTCCCATGAGTTCTGTTATTTTTCTATTCAGGTTTTCAAATTCTCCTTTGGGCTCTCTCAGCATCTTCATGATGTCCCTTATCTCTTTAGTCATATTTTCTTTCAATTCATTAATTTTATTTTTGAAGTTTATTTGAGTCTCATTGATTAGTTTTCTCAAATCCTGTGTCACATATGATCCTTTGATGTATTCCTTCTCTTGGGCCACTTCTTCCATTTTCTTAGTATGGCTTCTTTCCTTCTGCTTGCTTTGGGATTAGTTTGCTGTTCTTTTTCTAGTTTCTCCAGGGGTTCATTTACGTCTTTGATTTTAGCTCTTTCTTCTTTTTCAATATAGGTGTTTGGGGCTATAAATTTCACTCTCAACACTGCCTTTTTTGTATCTCATAAGTTATGATAAGTTGTGTTCTTATTTTCATTTACCTCAAAATATTTACAAATTTCTTTTACAATTTCTTCTTTGACACATTTATTGTTTAAGACTGTGTTGTTTAGCCTTCATACACTTGTGAATTTTCCCTTTTCCCATCTATTATGTGTTCCAGCCTCACTTTATTATGATCTGAGATGCTGCTTTGTAAAATTTCAATCTTTTTATATTTATTGAGACCTGCCTTGTGATGTACCATGTGGTCTATCCTGGAGAAAGGTCCATGAGTACTTTAGAAGAATGCATAACCCACTGATTTGTGTCTATGTCTATTAGGTCTCTTCATTTAATATATTGTTCATATTCTCTTTTTTTTTTTTTTTTTTCTGATATTCTGTTTATTTGTTCTATCTAATGATCGGAGTGGTGTGCTGAAGTATCTGTCTATTATTAGAGGGATGTCTATTTCTCCTTTCAATTTTTTTCATTTTGACTATTATTTAACATTTTAACATGTTTTCATTTTTATGGTTTGTATTATTTATCCAAAATTTCAAACATTTAGTTCTTCAGTAGCTCCAAGTAACTTAAATTCTTTACTTTTATCATACAAAGAGACCTGTCTGAATAAAACAGATAGTTTATTTCAGCTAGTGTGTTCACTATGAGGAAGTAGTTTGAGTTGCCAGCTCTGCATCTATAAGGATGTTTGTCATCTGTCAGAGCAATACTCTTGAATTTTCTCAGAAGAGTGGATATGCATCAAATATTAGAGGTGAAGAACTCAGGTTTATTTGTTTCCACTCACTCTGTTTCCCTTCAGTTTTCCCAGAGTTTGCCTCTTGTAATTTGGGGGACCCTGGTTAGGTGCATAATTATTATGACTGTTAATTCTTCCAGTTGGATTGCCCCTTTTACTATATATAATGGCCTTCTGCAACTCATACCTTTTTTTTTTTTCATTTAAAGTCTGTTTTGTCTAATATTAGTACAGATACTCCAACTCTTTTTTGGTTACAGTGTGTATGGAATATTTTTTTTTCAAATCTTTCACTTTCAGGCAATATGTGTCCTTGGATCTAAGGTGAGTCTCTTGTAGACAGCTTAAGTATGGATCATGTTTTCTTTTTGTCCATTCTGTCAGTCTATATATTTTGATTGTGGTCTTTAATGCATTCATTTCAATGATATTACTTTTTCCTCAAAGCCACATTTGTTTGAATTCATAAATACGTTAGGTCAATAGGCTAATGTACTTTGCTCTTATTCTCAGAATAGATGGGTTTTAATATTTAGTACATTAGATTTTTTTATTTTTTTATAATTTTATTTTATTTTTTAGGAATTTATTCTACAGATATACTCTCATCTGTGAAATGACACATTGACAATGCTATGCCTTACAACACTTTTTTTCTCCACATCCCAATTGCTTTCTTTGTCCATTCAGTGGGTGATCTTCTGTGTTTGCTTTTTCCCTTCTCTTCTTATTATTCTCCTCCAGGCTTCACTGGGATTTGATCCTAGGGACTTCCGATGTGTAAGAGAGGAATATTGTCACTTGTGCCATCTCAGTTCCTGGTTTCTGGCATGTCTCACCTTGACTCGCTCACATCTCATCAAGATGATGTGTCATCATCTTTCTTCGTGGTTCACGGTATGGGTCTGGCTCACCGCATGGGCCTGGCTCACTGTGTGTATGTGTGGGCCTGGCTTGCCTGCTTGCCTTTTACCAGGAGGCCCCAGGGGTCAAACCCAGGTCCTTCCATATGATAAATGGAAGCCCAACCACTTGAAACACATCTGCCTCCATATTAGATATTAAAACTGGTAGATAATTTTGGGGTGACCAGAAAATTTGCATTTCTAGCCAATTTCCAAGATTCTGTCTTTAAGGCTGGAATTCTTTGATTTACCCAGGTTTTTAAAAAACCAAACATAGAGACAAATGTGTGCCAATTTTGAAACCTCCATGACCATTTTCAAGATAGTATAGAATTCACTTTCCCACCTCATAGTTCAATGTCAAGGCTTTACTCCTCTTCTCTCCTCAAATCTGAGGTATTTTGGGATTTTCTGAGAATTCTGTGAAACAAAGGTACAAAGTATAAGTGTAATTCACCAATAGATTAAAAGAAGACAAAGCACACTTGTCTTGGACAGGTGGTAAACTGAACCTAGATCCAGATTAGGATGCTCAAGAGCTGTTTCCTGAATGGTTTGTCACCAAGACTCTGAGATGCTGTGGGAATATGCAGGTGCAGGCTCGAGGCCTGACTTCATCTCTAATGTTGTGGAATGAGACTGTACATCACTGGGTAGGGCCCTATGCTCTCTAGCACAACCTGGACAGAGTCCAGGGAAAGCCAATATGTTAGGAAGAAAACTTCAACCCAAGATTTAGGCAAACTCACTGTTTTTACATCTGCACAGATAAGGAGTCAAGGTGAGTCCAAAGTGACTCAGACCCAATTCTCCATGCTGCAGTTTTGCTCTTGCTTAAAACATAAGTTACTATTTAGCATTTGCTTTCATTATGCATTAGCTTTTATGCATATGGATGATCATACATAGCTAGTTATATAACTCTATGATTAGTATGCTCAGGAAATCATGCTTGCACATACATTGCAAGATCAAAAATTGGACAGATAACTGCACACTTGGGTGGGAAATTTACTATCTTAATTAAGCAAGTTCAAGTGAGGACATCATGGGGCTTCTTCTGCACAGGTCCAGCCAACTGGTTTAAGCTGTTTTTCATACTTCATTGCTTCAACAGGATGTTCTTGACTACCAGAAGCAGAATTTTGATGAAAGAGGGGGTTGCATTTCATTGCCATCTAATTTATATACAATTCTTTCCTTTGTAGCCTAGTAACAGGGAGAGAAACAAGTTACTGTCAGTTATACAACCATACAACATCCATCAATCTCCTGTGGTATCCATGTTGGATGATATTACTGTTAATGCATTAGTTTCTTCTATCATTTTATTCTTTGGCTTTCATATGTCTTGCCTTATTTTTATCAGTCTTCTTACTCTTTTGGCTATCCTTTCTGAAGTTTTTCCTTCTACATTCTCCTCCAATATCTCTCTCCTGACTTTTTCTTTCAGTCTGTAAGACTCCCTTTAATGTTTCTTGCAAAGCCAGGTAGATTTTTAATGAAATCTCTTAGATTCTGTTTATGATAGCTAGGAAATGTTCTTACTAAAAATTTCTTCACTTAAGAAGTTCTGAAATTTCTAATACACTGATTGAGCTGGCTTTCTATTAATTTAATTTTAGATGTTTACTCCTTGTACTTGGTTCCCTGAAGAATGCTAACCAGACCTTCTCAGTTTTGCTTACATGAATAAGATAATGTCTCAAAGCAAAATCAGACAGAATAGTGTCAGGAGCACCTTATGACCCAGTAAATCTATAACTTTCATCAGAATAAAAAACCTTGATATCCTTGAACAATTGGCTAAGAAAGTGGCCATGAAGACATTGATGAACTGTGATTAATTAGCTGCTGAAACCAAGGGCACATTTGATGTGCTTGAAACAATTCAGGATTCAGAAATTGCACATGATCTCTTCACAAGACTCCTGGCATCACTTGTTTTTCTCCTCCTTTATCCCTCTCCTTTGCCTATGAAATCCTTAGCTCTCATT
The DNA here is from genome assembly GCA_026826555.1 of Tolypeutes matacus. Lineage (NCBI taxonomy): Eukaryota > Metazoa > Chordata > Mammalia > Cingulata > Chlamyphoridae > Tolypeutes > Tolypeutes matacus. Next base: position 722,184 of record JAKSZT010034205.1, on the reverse strand, counting down.
CTTTCTTTGAACTGATTTGGGGAAGATTCCCCCTATTCCTTGCCTGTGCACCTGCAATAAATCAACTTCTCACTGAAAGAAGATTTTCTTCTTTGTGGTGCTGGATCAATTGATCCCCTCTTTTGGAAGTAGCTGTGCTTACAGTAACATTTTTTTAAACTTTTCCTCAAATTTTGGACAATTTTTCTGGATAGAGATTTCTCAGCAGGCAGTTTTTCTCTTTCCATATCCTAATCATATCATAACCCTTTCTTCTTGCTTCTATGGTTTCTGATAAGAAATCCATACTAAGTCTTACTGGGCATCACTTGTATCTGATGGTTTTTTTTCTCCCTTGTAGTTTTCAGAATTTTCTCTCTTTCTTTGTTATTTGACATTCTGAGTAGTATGTTTCTTGGAGTAGATCTGTTTAGATTTATTCTGATTGAGTTAAGCTGTGCTTCTTGGATATGTAAATTCATTTCTTTCATGAGAGTTGGGAAATTTTCAGACATTATTTCCTCAAATACTCTTCTGTCCCTTTTCCCTTCTTTTCTACTTCTGGAACTCCCATGTCATGTATGTTGTAATGTTTTCTGCTGTCTTTCGACTCCCTGAGCTCCTGCTCATTCTTTTCCATTCTTTCCTCTCTCTGCTCTTCTTTCTCTTCAATTCCAGCTCTTCTGCCTTCTGCATCACTTATTCTTTCTTCTATCAATTTTTACTGCTCTTGTATGCCTCTAAGGTGTTTCTGATCTCATCCATTGTGTCTTTTATTCCCATAAGCTATGCTATTTTTTATATGCTGATTTTCAAATTGTTCTTGTGCTCACCCAGTTTCCTCTTGATGTTCTTTATCTCTTTACTCATATTGTATTTCAACACATCGATTTGATTTTGGAGATTTGTATGAATATATTTTGATTAGTTGTCTCAAAGACAGTAATCTGGGGCTCTGATATATTCTTTTTCTTGGGACATATCTTTCATCTTCTTAATATGGCTTGTAATTTTTTGCTGATGTCTAGTCATCTGATTAAGATGGTGAGTTTACTCTTATGCTCAATTTCTCTCTCTGCTTAGGGGTTTAGAAGTAGGATGTTCTGTGTTACTGCTGTTCTTTGATTCTTGGTTCAACATGTTCTAGCTCTTTAATATTATCTCTATTTACCTACTCAAACCCATACCATGAACCCAGTAATGGGTAGTAGACCCACTAACAAGGGCCTTAGGAAGGGAGGCTGTAAAAGCCAGTAAAAACCATTAAAACCTCTCATTTAGTTACTTTTAATTTCCTCACATGCACTGCCTTAGCCTGTCAGCAGAAGGCACACATTGACAGTCCTCTCATTTCAAACCCTGACTGGAATGTGTTCACTGCAACACTAACCAAAACGATGTGATAGAGAAAATTCCCTCAAGGCTATTAGAGCCTTGCAAATCACACTTTCTCAGAGGGTGTTCTCCAACCTTTGCCCACAGCCCCCTCTCTTTTCCCAAGTGGGAAATAACTTCATTCACCATTGTGCCCTCATCAACCAGTTGTGGTCAATAAAGAGTGTATTTGTGAAAGTATGACCTCTCTAATCCCTTCCTGGCTCTGAAGAGATAGAGTTACACCACCCCACCCAGCCTGGAAGGGATTGCAAGACAAAGAAAACCAAATTTGTGGCCTAAGTTGAATCAATCTTAGATTGCATCCCTTTCTCTCCCTATATCTGGAAAGTTGGAACCCTGTGGTCCACTCTGTCCATAGCTGCCAACCAGAGGCAGGATAACTCAAAGCTGTCTGCTCCAGTGGTGGATGATGGGCACCAACAGCTGCAGCTGCAGATTCTACTCACAGAGTTTTCCCATCAAGATTATTTTCCATTGCTCCTCTCTTCTGGGTATTGGCCAGACTTCCCCTGGTGCCTTAAACTCTAAAACATTTTTTTAAGGCAATTTCTGCCTGTCCTTTAGCTATTTTACTGGGAGAAATAATTCCTGTGTCTCTCTACTCCTCTACCATCCTGGGAGATCTAGAAGTGTCCAATTTCATGTTGTTCAACTAATATTTTACTTCTTTAATGGCATTTGCTTCTTTTTTAAATATAAAGAGTCATTGTTGAAGTCAATGTCATCTAGATTTTCTTCTATGTTATAATCTAGATGTTGATTATTTTTGCATTTTAAATTAGAGGCAGAATCCATATTAAATATTTTTTGTGAATAATGTACATAATATTTCTTGAATGATTTTTCCCATGTTTATGTACAATTATTCTAGCACCATTCATTTAAAATACTATTTTTTAACAAATAAATTGCCTTTGCTTGTTGTAAAAGATCAGTTAGCTACTTTTGTGTAGGCGTATTTTTAGACTCTGTATTCTCTACTATTGATATATTTTCTTTAACATGTCACTTTGTCATAATAACTGTAGATTTATAATAAGTCTTGAAACCAGGTAGTTTCTTCTTCATTATTGTGTTAGAAATTGGATATTTCATAATTACATATAATCTTTAGGATCAGTTTGTCAATGTTCACAAAATAACTTGTGGAAATTTTTATTGCAATACCATTGGAACTATAGTTCAAATGGGAAAGAAATGCAATATTAATTACATTAACTCTTCCAAATCATTTTTGGAATATATCTCCATTTATTTAGATTTTCTCTGAAAATTTTCCTCAAAGTTTTGTGGCTTCCCTCACAATATACCTTGTACACATTTTTAAGGCCTGAACCTATTTTTTGGTGTTTACGCAAATGGTGTTAAGATTTTTTTATTTTAAAATTTATTGAAGTATAACATTCATATGTAAACATACAGAAACAATAAGTGTATAGTAAAAGCTGTGAACTTAGGAAACAAACATACATAACACCACACAGGGCTCTCATACCTCACCCTATCAAAAACACCTTGCATTGTTATGAAACATTTCTAACAAATGATGAAAGAGCATCCTCAAAGTATTACTACTAAACAAAGTATCTTACTTTTGATGTATTTTCCCCAACCCTCCCTATTATTATATCATTCATACATAAGCATACATAATAAGTATATAGTAAAAGTTGTGAACTTACAAACAAACATGCATAAATCATAAAGAGATCTCATACATCAACCCATCATCAATACCCTGCATTGTTGTGAGACATTTGTTACAAATTATGAATGAATATCATCATAATCTTACTACTAACTATAGTCCATATCTTACATTTGGTGTATTTTCCCACCAATCGACCCAATTATTAATTTTTAAGTATATTTTTATTACAGAAATTGTGAAATTACAAAACAATCATGCTTATGTGCAGAATTCCCATACAACGCATCTCCATTAACACAACACACCACAGTGGCATATTTGTTACATATTGTGAGATAATATCATCAGACTATTAGCAGTAACCATGATCCATAGTGTGTATTTGGCACACCTTTTCCATACTCCACCATTATCAGCAGAGTCAACCTTGGGCATAGATGTATGAATATTACAGTATTGCTGTTAACAACAATCCATAGTTCACTCCATTTGTATTTTTCCCAGGCTTCTTCACATTTCAACCACTTTGCAATTGTGACATACATCTACTCTATTTTGCAAAGGACATTCTTGCATCTGTACTATCAAGCACAATTCTCATCCACCTCTGCATTTACTGTGTTATTCAGTCCCTAGATTGTTCTCTAGTTTTCTTTCAAGTGACATTTACATCCTTACACTACACTTTCCAACCACATTCCCATTTATGAACCAACTGTTACTTGCCATGTGTTACAATCAACCTTATACATTTTCATACTTTTACAGTAAGGTTAATGAAAACTTCTACATACATTAATCATCAGTAGTCCATCTCTGCCCTTCTCTTTTCTCCTTTAAGTATCCAATACATACCATCAGGTCTTAAAGAGGTTTTCCTATATTTTCTTGTAAAAGCTTTATTGTACTTCCTTTCACATTTAGTTCTTTGATGCATTTTGAGTTAATTTTTTGTATAACGTGTGAGATAGGGGTCCTCTGTCTTTCTTTTGGATATGAGTATCCTGTTCTCCCAGCATCATGTGTTGAATGGGCTGTTCTGCCTAAAAACCACAAGATCATAGATGTGAGGGTGTTTCTGAACCATCAATTCAGATCCTTTGGTCTAGTGTCAACTTTTATTCCAGTACTGTGCTGTTTATACCAGAGTAGCTAGGTAATATGCTTTAAAGACAGGAAGTGATAGTCCTCCAAATTTTGTTTTTCCTTTTTAAAGATATTTCTGGCTATTTGGGACCCTTTACCATTCCAAAATAAATCTGATAATTGTGGGCGTTAAAAATGCTAGTGGGATTTCTATTGGTATTGCATTGAATCTGTATATCAATTTGCATAAAATTGACATCTGTAGCAGTTTGATATTGTTTATGAATTCCAAAAATAGTTATTGGATTATGTTTATAAATTATAAAATTCAAAAGTTTCATATTTATTTGATTAAATTATTATTAGGGCTTACATTGGACCACATTAGTAGGATGTTGAGTCCACCCACAAAGGCGGTGGGGACTCACAGAGAAAATGACATGGCAGAATTCAGAGTTAGAGATTTTTTTTTTATTATGGAGCCCCAGGAAACAAACACACAGAAGAACACAGCAGAATAGAGTAGAGAAGGCTCCATGGACACAGAAGAGTCCTGAGAAAGAGGGTAAGTCTGACAGTCTACAGCTAACATTGTGGAGAGAACAGAGAACCAGAGCCAAGAGAGAAATGAGCCCCAGGAGAGAGAGAACAGTTATCCCAGCCTACAGTTGATATGGTAAAAGCTAGGAACACAAAGCCTTAATAGAAGAGGAAGGCTGGTCCCTTGCAGATGTTAGCAGCTATCTTGCTCTAAATTGTGGCAACAAACTTTGGTTAGGGAAGTAACTTATGCTTTATGACCTGGTAACTGTAAGATACTACCCCCAAATAAATACACTTTATAAAAGCCCAAAGGTTTCTGGTACTTTGCATCAGCACCCATTTGGCTGACAAATACAGAATTTGGTACTGGGAGTGGTGTAGTGCCTTTACAATTACCAAAATGTTGAAATGTTTTTATAAATGGGTAATGGTGATTTTTGGAAGGATAGTGAGTTGCTTGATGGAGAAGTCTTAGATTACTTTGAAGATATTTTTGGTAGTAATATGGAGCCTAAGATTATTTTTGATAAGGACTTAGAAGGAAATAACTGTGAGATGTTTGAAAAAGCCTAGAGTGCTTTGAAAAGACTGTTGGTAGGAATTTGTATGGTAAAGAGACTTTTTAATGAGGCTTCAGAAGTAAATGCTAAAACTATTATTGGAAACTGGAGAAAAGGTGATCCATGTTTTAAAACTGCAGAGAACTTTGTAAGATTGACATCTGATGTTTTATAGAAGGCAGAATTTGAAAATGATGAGCCTGGGCATTTATCTGCAGAACTTCCCAGAGATAAAATCAAAGAATGTAGCTTGTCTTCTCCTTGCAACTTGTAGTAAAATGCTAGATGAGAAAAATAAGCTGAGAATTGAATTGTTGGGCATAAAGAAAACAGAAACTGATTCCAGAAATTCTAAGTCCCTGGAAATCAAGGCCACAAGTGATAGTGTCCCATATGAGGACTTAACAAAACTGGGGACTTGTAAATCAGGACTGAAGATGCAGTTACCTAGGAAAGATTTCTGGAAAGACTCAAAGTCTGATGGCTTGGAATCCTGATTCTTGCATGCTAAATAAAAAGGTTATGGGAGAGCTGTATGAACAAAACCACTGACAGCTTGGACTAAAAGGGATATGTAAAGGAGAGATTGAAGGAGAAACAACTTTAAGAGGAAAACCATGGAAGCTGAGATCTGGAATTAAGACATTAGGAGAGCATACTGAAGAAACTATAAACATACATGAAAAGGTAAAGGATATGATGATGATGAAAGGCACAATCCAAGAAAGCAAGAATACTCTAGAAGCATGTAGCAGCAGATTTGAAGAGGCAGAGGAAAAAAATTACCAATGAGAAAGACAGTATATCTGAAATTAAACAGATAATAGAACAGATAGATAAAAAGATTAAAAAATCCAGCAGGGACTTAGGGACTGAACAAAACACAAAATTCACAAGCATACACATTATAGACATCCAGAGTGAGAAGAGAAGAGAAAGGAGAAAGAAGGAGTGGTGGAGGAAATAATAGCTGAAAAATTACCATCCATATTGATGGAGATGGATGTACATATCCAGAAAGTGCAGTGTACTGCAAACAGTATAAATTCCAACAGTCCTAACCCAAGACCTATACTTGTTAAATTGTCCAATGCTCATGAAAAAGAGAGAATACTGAAAGCAGCAAGAGAAAAGAGAACTATCACATACAAGGGAAGCTCAATAAGACTAAGTCTGGATCTCCCATCTGAAAACATGGAGAAAAGAATGCAGTAGTCTGACATAGTCAAGGTGCTAAAAGAAGAAAACTTCAGGCCAAGAATTCTCTGTCCAACAAACCTGGCATTCAAAACTGATGGAGAATTCAAATTATTCACAGATAAACAGAAATTGAGAGTATGCCAATAAGAAACCTGCTCTTCAAGAAATACTAAAAGGAATGATGCCAGTTGAATGGAAAAACTGAGAAAGAGAGTTGGAGAGGATATGAAAAATAAAAAAAAAAGAAATAAAAACAACATACAGCATACATAAAGCAAAAGATAATATGGCTAATGTAAGTAATCCCTTGAGAAAAAAAAACACTGAATGTTAATAGATTAATCTCACCAGTCAAGAGACACAGATGGCAGGATGGATAAGGAAATATCACCCATCTATATGCTGCCTACATGAAACCGAATGTAGACCCAAGGACCCAAGCATGCTGAAAGACTTTGGCTGGAAAACAATCTTACCAGCAAACAATAGCCAAAAAAGGATGGGAGTAGCTATACTAATATCAGACAAAATAGGCTTTAAACACAAAAATATTATAAGAGACAAATATGCACAATACATATTAGAAAAGAAGTAATCATTCAAGGAGAAAGACCAATCCTAAAAATTTGGGCTGCTAACCAGGGCACTTCACATTACATAAGGCAAAAATAGAAAAACTAAGTGGAGATATAGATGCCTCTACAATCTTAGTGGGGGACTGTAATAAACCATTATCATCATTAGAATGAACATTTTGACATAGAATCAATAAAGAATAAAAACTTTGAATAATACATTAGAGGATCTGGACCTAATAGACATATATAGAAAACTACACCCAAAAAAAGTGGTATATACATTCTTCTAGAGTGCACATGGATCATTCTCCAAGATAGACCACATGATTGGCTACAGAAAAATTCTCAATGAATTTAAAATGTTTGAAATTATTCAGAATAATTTCTCTGACCAGAATGTAATGATGCTGGAAAGCAGTAGGGGCCAGAGAACCAGATTATGCACAAAGATATGAAAGTTAAACAACACAGTCTTAGACAAAGAGTGGGTCAAGGAGGAAGTCTCAAAAGAAATTAGTAACAACCTTGAAATGAAAAAAAAAATGACAAAACAACATATCAAAACCTATGGGATGCAGCAAAAGCTGCACTGAGAGGGAAATTTGTAGCCTTAAATACATATATCAAAAAAGAAGGAGCTAAAATTGAAGACCTAACAGCACACATGGAGTAATTTAGAAAAAGAACAAAAAATTAATCCCAAAGAAGTAGAAAGAAGGAAATAACAAAAATTAGAGCAGAACTAAATGAGATAGAAAATTAGAAAGCACTAGAAAAAATAAACAAAACCAAAAGCTGGTTCTTCAAGATCAATAAAATTGACAAATCATTAGCTAGACTAACAAAGAAAAAAAGAGAGAAGATGCAAATACAAAAAATAAGAAATGAGGAAGGAGATATGATCACTGATGCCACAAAATTAAGAGTTTCATAAGAGGATACTTTGAAAAATTTTATGCCAATAAGAAGGATAATTTAGAGGAAATGGACAAATTCCTAGGAACTCACAAGCAGCCTGCACTGACAAAAGAAGAAATTGATTAACTCAACAGATCAGTCACAAGTAATGAGATTGAATCAGTCATCAAAAACATCACAATTAAAAAGACCCAAGTCAGATGGCTTTATAGGTGAATTGTACCAAAAATCTGAAAATAACACAAATCCTGCTTAAACTCTTCCAAAGAATAGAAGCAGAGGAATCATTTCATCTCATTCTATGATGCCAACATTACCCTAGTACCAAAGCTAAACAAAGATGGCGCAAGAAAGGAAAATTACAGACCAATCTCTCTAATGAAATTAGATGCTAAAGCCTCAACAAAACACTTGCTAATTGTATTCAACAATACATGAAATGAATTATAAACTATGAACAAGTGGGTTTCATCCCAGGTATGCAAGGATGATTCAACATAAAAACAATCAATGTAATACAGCACATTAACAGATAGAAAGAAAAAAATCACAGATAATTTCTACATATGCAGACAAACATTCAACAAAATACTGCACACTTTTCTGATAAAAACACAGCGGAAGATAGGAATAGAAGGAAATGTTCTAATCATGATGAAGGTTATACATGAAAAACACCCAGCTAACATCATATTCAATGGTGAAATCCTAAAAGCATTCCCTCTATGGTCAGGAGCAAGACAAGGATGGCACTATCACCACTTCTATTGTGTTAGAATTACTTGCTCAAGCACTGAAGCAAGAAAAAGATATAAAATGCATCCAAATTGGAAATGAAGAACTAAAAATTTCACTATTTGGAGCAGACATGATCTTATACATAGTCAACCCTGAGAAATCTACAATAAATCTTCTAGAACTTATAAATGAGTTCAGTAAAGTCGCAAGTTATAAGATCAATGGGCAAAACTCAGTAGCATTTCTGTACACCAATAATGAGCAATCTGAGGAGGAAATCAGTAAAACAATACCATTTACAATAGTAACTAAAATAATCAAATACCTAGGAAGAAATTTAAATAAAGATGTAAATGACATACACAGAAAAATACACAACAATGTTAAAGAAAACCAAAGAAGACTTAAATAAATGGAAGAATATTCCCTGTTCATGGATAGGAAGACTAAACATCATTAACATGTCTATCCTACTCAAACCAATCTACAGATATAATGCAATCCCAATAAAAATCAACACAGTAATTTCAATAAATTGTAAAAATTAACTATGAAATTTATTTGGGAGGGCAACAGGTCCTGACTAGCCAAAGACATATGGTAAAAGAAAAACAAAATAATAGGAATCAAACTACCTGATTTTAAAACATACTACAAAGCTACAGTGATAAAAACTGCATGATATTGGCACAAGGGTAGACATACTGAACAATGGAACCAAATTAAGAGTGCTGATATAGATTCTTGCATATATAGTCATCTGATATTTGACAAGGCCACCAATTCCACTCAACCTGGAGACACAGAATGGCCTTTTCAATGAATTGTTCTTGGAGAACTCCTTATACATATCCAAAAGGATGAGAGAGGAACATGATCTCACATCTTATTCAAAAATCAACTCAAAATGGATCAAAGGCTTAAATATAAGAGCCAAGACCATAAAGATTTTGGAAGATAATATAGGGAAACAGCTACAGGACCTTGTAATAAAAAATGGTTTCATGAACTTCACACCCAAAGCATGATCAGTGAAAGAGAAAATAGGTAAATGGGAGCTCCTCAAAATTAAAAACCTTTGCACCTCAAAGGAAGTTATCAAGAAAGTAAAAAAGCAGCCTGCCCAATGGGAGAAAATATTTGACAACCATATATCTGATAGGATCCTAATATCCAGCATCTTTAAAGAAATCCTACACCTCAAGAATAAAAAGACCAACAACTCATTAAAACATGGTCAAGTGACTAGAAAACACACTTCTCCAAAGAAAAAATACAAATGGCTAAAAAGCACATGTACAGCTGCTCAACATCACTAGCTATTAGGGAAATGCAAGTCAAAACTACAATGAGATACCATCTTATACCCATTAGATTGGTGGCTATTAAAAAAAGAGGAATACAACTGTTGGAGAGGATGTGGAGGAATGGGGACCATCATCTACTACTGGAGGGAATGTAGAATGGTCCAGATATGGTGGAGGACAGTTTGGCATTTCCTCAAAAAATTAAGTATAGAACTGCCATATGATCCATCAATTCCACTGCTGGGTACATACCCAGTAGAAATGAAAGCAAGGACATGAACAAATATATGCACATCAGTGTTCACACTGGCATTATTCACTATTACCTAAAGTTGGAATCAACCCTAATGCTCATCAACCGATGAATAGATAAGCAAAATGTGGTACATATATACAATGAATACTACTCAGCTTTAAGAAGGAATACAGTGTTAACACACAGGATAACATGGATGAATCATGAGGGCCATATGTTTAGTGAAGCAAACCAGGCATTGATGGACAAATACTACATGACCTCACTGAGATGAATTAAGCAAATTGAGCAGACTCAGAGAGCTATTGTCTGGAAGATATGTTTACAGGAAATAGAAAGGCAGAAGAAGGTTGTGAGCCAATGCCCATATGGGAGTAATCTATGATATGGTGGAAGTGTGTAGTTGGCATTGAAGGGATATAACAGGAAGGTAATGGTACTATTGGGTTTAGTGGTGAATTTTTGACAAATGGGTAGAAAGGGCAGAGTGGGTTGGACAGTCAATGGACCTGGGGCCAGGGTTGGGGGAGCAACCAAGGGAACACTGGGGATTGGCAGGTGTGTGGCCAAAAGTACAAAGGTGGGGTGCTTTTATGGCAATATGACAAGGAAGGGTTAGCTGGTTTAGGGTGTTGGACAGGGGGTGTTCAATACAAGACCATCTAGGGTGTGTGCTAGTGATAATTTTGTCATAATGTGTTGTATCAGTGGATGGAGACCCACAAAATGAGGGGGAAGGAGTTGACTCTCATTCTGGGAAGGGCCAGTATGTCCTCAAACAGAGGAGTGGGTTTCTCTTGAGGGCATAGGCAGATCTTAATAGGGGAGGGCAAACCAGTGTGTCAAGAACTCAGTGTTGTTGCAAGGAACTATGAATCTTGTCATCTAGGGACTGAAGTTGGGTGGTCACCACTGGCCCTGAGTAGAGGATGGAGGATTTGAACATATGGAACAAGGGTTATTTTAGAGGAAAATGGAAGTGTTCTACATGATCTTGCATTGATGGACACAGGCCATGTTAAATATCATCAAAATTCTCAAAAGTATATGGTCTAAAATGTAAACCACAATGTAAACCATTGACCATGGTTTGAAGCTATGTTTCACTATTTGTATATCAGTTGTAACAAAGGTACCATTCATATATAAAAAGATTTTAATATGGGAAGCGTAAAAGGGGAAGGATGTTGGATATATGTGAGCCCCCTATATTCTGTATGACCTAAAATTTCTTTGAAAACAAAATGATAACAAGCAAGACAGTGGGGAATAAATGGAAGAAAATGTCACTGTACATACAGGACAACAGATACTACAGTGTTGAGAGGCAAAATGTCAAATAAAATTTTAAATATTTTTCTTTATTTATTAACATCCCAATTTTTAATTTTTATTTTATTTTTTTTAAAAAATTTTATGTATTTTATTTCTTATATTTAAACCGACCATATTATTCCATTTTCCTATTGATTGTATTTGGCTAATTATTGGCTTCATTTTTTTTAAATTTATTTTTATTGTGGATACAAATCAAAATTCTCACAATACATACAAACATTTGCAAAATGATATATAAATATATATGCATATATGTGTATTTGCTTACAAAATGTTATATATATATATACATATATTTTAAGAGGTGCTTAGATTACCCAAAATATTTCACGGAACCCACTGGGATTCCGATGTTGCCCACCTCCCACACATCCCACCACATCCCACACAAACATCTCCCACAAGTGTGGCCCACCACCCTCAATGAACTTACACATCCTGGAGCCTTGCCACCAATCATAGACCACAGTTCACACTGTAGAACACACTCTCTCCCACTCAGTTCTGAGTGGTGTGTGGTGATTTAAAATGGCCTACATCCGTTGCCACAACAGTACTCAGGACAACCTCCAACTCCCAAAGAAGCCACTGTATTTCAACTGCTCATCCCCTCCCTACCCCAAAAGTGTCAAGTGGCCACTGGCTCCACCTCATTGTTATAATTTCTTGCATTGCTAGAATCACCATATGTGAACAAGAGAATACCATCAGTCCACTCTAGTCCATAGTTCTTCCCCCAATCCAGAGGCGACTGGGATGGTGATGTCCACTCCAACTCCAAGTGAGAGAGGGCTTATATCCCATGGATATGGTGGGTGGGATGATCCTGCCTGCAGATGCAGGTCCTCTCCATTCCCTGGGATGGCCATTGCCCATCATTGTCTCCTCACCAGGTGACTTGGATGAGTCCATTGAGCTGTAGGGTAGGAGTTGCAGCTCCACCTAGATTTCATGCACACCTGGCACATAGGTAGGCGGGAAGCTCCAGTCTCTGGAAGTATACCTAAAATCTCCAGCATCACATATAGGTTTGAATAGAAGGGACTGGTGAACCATGTGCAGGGAGGACTTATTTGAGTCTAATTCTGTCATTCTCAAGAGCACAGATTCCAAAATAGAACCCACTGATAAGGCATCAGTCTCTGGGGCTATCCCCCTTTATATAGGACCAGGGTGTCTCTGGAGCTCTCAGGAACCCCACTGAGTGGGGTGATAGACACTTAGATGTTCTATGAGCTCCTACTGAGGTGTGTGTAAGAGTTACCTCTGGGATGACCTCCCTACACTCTTTGAAGTCTCTTAGCCACTTGAACTCATTTGTCTTTACCTTTTCCCCCTTTTATTCAAGGTCTTTTTCCAGTTGTGTTGCCAGTTGGCACTTGGTATTAATCCCTCATTGCCAGGGAGGCTCATCCCCGGGAGTCATGTCCCACGTTGGGGGGAAGGTAATGCAATCATATGCTGAGTTTGGCTTAGAGAGAGGCCACATTTGAGCAACAAGGAGGCTCTCAGGTGGCAACACTTATTGGCTTCATTTTTGAAGAAGCTTTAGATAACAGAAGAGTTACAACTGGGGAGGGGAGGATCATTTGTGTGGGGTGTCAGTGATTGGGGATACATGGGAAGAAGTTCACCTGGATATACATATACAGTGTACAGATATCTTCAAGTGTTCATGGGGCATCATCACAGTGGGTGGAGATTCATACAAAAACCTGGAGAATATTGAATTCCCAACCTGGAGAACTCGGGCACATTCTATAATGGAGCAGCAACCAGAACCCAAATTGAGGGGAAATGACTGGTGAAGGAGGGTGATCCATTGATGGTGTTTGATATTCATCACCATTGCCTTGAGCTTTTTCTCTTCAAGTTGAAACAAACTAGTGATGTGAGGTGAATAAGAGTTGCATCCTGAGAGCCTCCTTGCTGTTGAAATGTGGCCTCTCTCTAAACCAATCTCAGTATATAAATACATTACCATCCCCCCAACGTGGTTCATGACTCCCAGGGATAAGCCTCCCTGGTACTGAGGCATTACTACCAAGCACAAACTAGCAATGCAACTGGAAAAAGACCTTGAATAAAAGGAAGAAAAGATAAAGAAAAATAAGTTTATATGACTAAGAGTCATCAAAGTGAGTTTGGAGTTCATCCCAGAGATAACGCTTATGCACATTTCAGCAGAATCTCATAGATTGCCAAAGTGGATACTATGCCAAATAATGGGGTTCCTGAAGGCTCTGGAAACACCCAGGTTCTATGGTCAGGGCAGACAGAACTGGAGTCTGGTGCCTTGCCAGTGGGCCTACTTTGGAGTTGGACTCAATTATGGCTTCCCAATGCATGGCTCATCTGTCCCTTCTATTTGAATCTATACCTGGTGCTGGATTTGTTAGGAGTACATCCAAGAGACTTGCATCTTTGGGCTTTCCATTTGCCATCTGGGCCCAGAGGCTTAGTGGATTTGCAACATTTACTATCCAGTTCATTGGACTCACCCAGGACAATTAACAAGGAGGTGAGGATTCACAACCAACATACCAAGAAAATGAGAGAACCTATAACTGCAAGCCAGAAAATTCTATCCATCAGCTGTATGGGATAGAAGCCCCCTCTCAATTAGAGGTGGAGTGTACATCACCAATCCAGAATGTTCAGGATAGGGAGATGAACCATGGAATAGAGTAGACTTACTCTTATTCTACTAAAGACCTATTGTTATTCTAGCAATGGAAGAAATTACAACACTGATGTGCAGACAGTGGTCACTGGAGGCTTTTGGGGAAGCGAGAAGGAAAAAGAGTTATAATATGGGAGCTTTTGGGGGACTTGTGAATCTTCCTGAATGACACTGAAATAGGCCATTATATATCTTCCAATAACTTGCAGAATTGTGTGGGAGAGAGTGTGAATTACAATATGAGCTATAGTTTATGCCCAATGGCAATGTCCCAGGATGCAATTATCAATGGCAATGAATGTACCACACTAGTGGAGGATGTTGTTTATGTGGAGGGTGTATAAGATGTGAGGAGTGGGGCATATGGGAATCTCTATATTTTTGTGTAACATTTATGTAATTTAAGTATCTTTTTAAAAAGTAAAAATATATTTTAAAAAAAGAGAGTGAAGGGCTAGATAACAAATTTACAAGCAAACAATAACCAAAAAGGGGCAAGAATGGCTATAGTAATATTGGAAAAACAGGCTTTAAATGCTAAAATTGAAGACCTAACAGCACATTCTATAGAAATTAGAAAAAGAGCAGCAAACTTAACCCAAAGTAGTAGAAAGAAAGAAATAAAGCTTAGAGCAGAAATAAATGAAATGGAAAATTTAGAAATTGGTACACAAAATAAAACAAAACCAAAAGCTGGTTCTTTGAGAAGATCAATAAAATTGACAAACCCTTATCTAGACTAACAAAGAAAAAAAGAGAGAAGATGCAAATACACAAAATAAGAAATGACGAAGGGGATATCACCACTGTCCCACAAAAATAAAGATTATCATAAGAACATACTTTGAAAAATTATATGCCAAAAAGAAGGATAATTTGGGGGAAATGGACAAATTTCTGGAAATACAAAAGCAGCCTACATTGACAAAAGAAGAAATGAACTCAATCGAGCAATCACAATAACGAGCTAGAGTCAGGCATCAAAAACCTCCCAACTAAGAAGAACACAGGACCAGTTTGGTTCAAAACTGAATTCTTCCAACCATTCCAGAAAGAACTAACACCAATCCTACTTAAACTCTTCCAAAAAATAGAAGTAGAAGGAACATTGCCTAACTCATTCTATGATGCCAACATTACCCTAATACCAAAGCCAAAGACACCACAAGAAAGTAAAACTACTTGCTAAAATCCTCAACAAAATACTTGCTAATCAATTCAACAACACATCAAATGAATTATACACCATGACAAAGGGGGTTTCATCCCTGATATGTAAGGATGGTTCAACATAAGAAAATCAATTTAATCCATCATATAAAGGGATCAAAAAAAAAAAAAAAAACCCCACATGATCATCTCTATAGATGCAGAAAAAATATTCAGCAAACACAGCAGTGTTTCCTGATAAAATCAATTGAAAGGATAGGAACCGAAGGAAACTTCCTCAACATGGTAAAGGATATATATGAAAAACCCACAGCTAAGATCATACGCAATGGTGAAACCCTAAAACTTTCCTTCTAAAATTGGGAACAAGAAAATTATGCCTACTATCACTGCTCTTATTTAACATTGTGTTGTAAGTACTTGTGTGAGCACTTAGGCAAGAAAATGATATATAAAGCATCCAAATTAGAAAAGAAAATGTCAACATTTCACTACTCGCAGATGACATGATCTTATACATAGAAAGCCCTGAGAAATCTACAAAAAAGCTTCTAGAACTTATAAATGAGTTCTGTAAAGTCACAGGTTAAGATAAATGCACAAAAATCGCTACCATTTCTGTACACCTATACTGAGCAACCTGAGGAGGAGTTCAAGAAAAAAACCATTTACAGTAGAAGTTAAAGAATCATATAACTACTAATAAATTTAACAAAAGATGTAAATGACTTATATGAAGAAAACTACACAACACTGTTAAAGGAAATAAAATACTTAAATAAATGGAAGAATAATCTCTATTCTTAGATGGGAAGACTAAACATCATTAAAATGTCTATCCTACCCAAACTGATCTACAGCTTTAATGCAATCCCAATAAAAATCAGTACAACATTTTTTACTGAATTGGAAATATATAAAATTTATTTGGAAGGTCAATAGGGCCCAAATAGCCAAAAACCTATTGAAAATGAAAAATGAAATTGCAGGAATCACACTACCTGACTTTAAATCATACTGCAAAGCTACAGTGGTCAAATCTGCACGGTATTGGAAGAATGATAGATATACTGACCAATGTAACCAAATTGAGAGTTTGAATATAGATCCTCACATATACAGTCATCTAATATTCAACAAGACCACCAATCCCACTCAACTGGGAGATAATGAACTCTTCAACAAATGGTGGTTGGCGAACTGATTATCAATATCCAAAAGAATGTGAGAGGAGGCTTTGATCCCATGGGGCATATGGATGAGACCCTCTTGATTGCAGTTGAAGACTCACGGTTCCTTGGGATGGTCATTGTCCATCATTATCTCTTGTCAGTTGTCCTGGGTGAGACCAATTAACTGGAGAATAACTATTGCAACTCCATTGAATTTTTGGGCCCAGCTGACACATGGACAGCCCAGAGATTCAAGGCTCTTGGATGTACACCTACCACCTCCAGCAACAAATATAGATTCAAATAAAAGGGACAGTAGAGGCATGTGTAGAGAAGTCATATCTGAGTTCAACTCTGTCACACTCAAGAACATCTGGGTCCAAATTTGTCATGGGACCATTAGAGGTGGAGTGGGCAATACCATCCCAGAATACTTAGCATTGGTGAATGAACTATGGACTAAAGTAGACTTACTGGTATTTTACTATAGACTTATTGAGATTCTAGCAATGGAAGCAATTATATCATTCATGTGGAGGCAGTGGCCATTAGAGGTTCTGAGGGCAGGGAAAGGGAAATATATTTGAAATATGGGGGCATCTTGAGGAATAGGGAGTTTTCCTGAATGACATTACAATGACAGATATGGGCCATTGTAAATCTTGCCATAACCTACAAAAATGTGCTGGAGACAGTGTAAACTACAATGTAAACTATAATCCATGCTTAGTGGCAATACTCTAAAGTGTTTTCATCAATTGTGACAAATATACCACACTAATGACAGATGTTGTTATTGTGGGAAAATGTGGGAGGTGTAGGAAGCAAGGCATATGGGAATCCCCTATATTTTTATGTAACATTTATGTAATCTAAATACCTTTTCTTAAAATATATATATTTTTTAGAAAAAGAAAGAAAGAGAGAACACCATCTTACATCTTATACAAAAATCATCTCAAGATAAAGTAAAGATCTAAATATTAGAGGCAAGACCATAAAGACCTTGGAAGATAATGTAGGGAAGCTTCTAGAAGACCTTGTAATAGGAAATAACTTCATGAATTTCACACCCAAATCACAAGCAGTGAAAGAAAAATAGAGAAATGGGACCTTCTGAAAATTAAAATCATTTAAAACTCAAAGGAGTTGGTCAAGAAAATGAAAAGACAGTCTACCTAATTGGAGAAAATATTTAGTAACCATATATCTGATAGGAGCTTATTATCCAGCATGTATTTTAAAAAACCTATATCTTGAAAATAAAAAGACAAACAAACCATTTTAAAAAATGGACAAGTGTTTTGAACACACATCTCCAAAGAAGAAATACAAATGACTAAAATCACGTGAAAAAATGCTCAACATCACTAGCTATTATAGAAATACAAATCAAAACTACAATGAGATATCATCTTACATCCATTAGACTGGTGGCCATTTAAAAAACAGGGACTACAAATATTGCAGAGGATGTGGAGCAATCAGAATCCTCATCCACTGCTGGTGGGAATGTAATATAGTCCAGCCATTGCAGAAGGCAGTTTGGTGTTTCTTCAAAAAACTAACTGTAGATCTGCCATATAATCCAGCAATTCCCTGTTGGGCGTATACAAAGAAGAATTGAAAGCAAGGATAGGAACAGATATATGCACACCAATGTTCATAAGCAACACTATTCACTATTGGCACAATTTTGAATCAACCCAAATGCCCTTCAACAGATGAATGGATAAATAAAATGTGGTACATACATACAATGGACTATTACTCAGATGTAATATGGAATACAGTACAAACACAAGGGATACCATGGATGAATCTTGAGGACCTTATGTTGAGTGAAGCAAGCCAGGCATTGAAGGACAAATATTTCATAACCTCTCTGATATGAATTAAGCAAATCAAACATAATCATAGAGTTAGAATCTTGAAGATAAGTTTACAGAAATATAAATGGAGAAGGTTGTGAACCAATGATCATATGGATGAAATCTATGATAAGGTGGAATTTAGCAGTTGTGCAGTGAATGGATACGACAGAGGTGTATTGATTCTATTGGATGGATGGTGCAAGCTTTACAGGGGTTAGAGTGGGGAGGGTGGTTTTGACAGTTCATGGAACTGGGTGGGAGAGTTTGGGGAGGGAGTAGGTGAACACTGACTGGCATGAACATGGTAGAAACTAAATGTTGAGAAAGTTTTTTTGGCAATATGACAAGGAAAGGTTACTGGTTTAGGGTGTTGGGTGGTGGCATTCAGGACAGGATACATATGGGGCAATCTTCTAGAGAATGTGTGAGGGATAATTTTGTCATAGTGTGTTGTAACAGTGGATGGAGAACCTCATCATGAACAATTGGACTCCCATCCTGGGGAGGCCCTATATGTTCTCAAACAAAGGGTTTGGTGTCTCTTAAGAGCATAGGTGGTTCCTAATAGGGGAGGACAGACCAAGATGTTAAGCCCTCAGGGTTGTTTCAAGTAACTATGAATCTTGTCCTTCAAAGAGTGAAGC